>VYYJ01000193.1:0-85258 GCA_021029165.1 Cyphoderus albinus
GGGCAGGCAGTCACTGTAAACAGGACAGTTTTTGTTTGCTGTTTGTGCAGAGAAATGCAAAGGGACAACGAAAAACAAATTTGGGAATGTAGGTATAAGGCAAACGTAAAAGTTATAATTATAATTAGGACATATGAAGAAGTTTTAAGATATGGCCATAAATCATTTTCATGCATAAATTAGCATCAATTTGAACGGAAAACGGGATGGCATTGATATCAAATTTTGAAATTATTATTAAGCATACAACTTGACTAAGTAAACAAGGAGAACTCACAAGAAACAAACTCCGTTTCAAACTCCTACGAAACGTTTCATCCAAGACAGAGTGAAAAGAGTCTATTGTGTCAGTCAATCATGAACAAATCATCTCAAAGTCAGAAAAACAATTTTGACATCACATAAATGTTGACACCAATTTTTCCACTGACATTGACACAATACGATTTCACTGTCTGTCTAATTATAATTATTATAATTGTTGTTGTTTACTATAATTTCTATTTATATACTGAACTTTTATTGCTCAACTAACTGTAAGTCGGTACACGTGTAGGAGTAATTAACTTTGACTTACGTGGGTACTTTGTTTTTTCAGTTAATCAAATAAAACTCCGAGTAATGAATGTAATACCGTATAACAAATTGTTCACATGTGTCTAGTTCTCTTGAAGCTTATCTAACAAAAACAAAACGAGCAAAATTTAGTTAAAAAAGTAATTGGAGTGAGTTACATAAGTCGAATTAATGAGTACAGAAAGAATCGCCAACGAGCTGTTAATGAGTTGCTTCAACTTCAACCAACACAACGCCATGTTTAACTAACTACAAAGCACAATGCAATCAGCACATCCCATTTGAAATCCTCTGTTTCAAATTATACCCATTGCATTATCTTCAATTTTGACATTCCAACTTCCAGCCCTCTGCGAGGGCAAACTTTTTTCATTATTAAGCTCAGCGCACAAGGGAATTTTCCTTCAATGACAATTACCATAATCACTGGGCCAGACAGCCCCACATCACTATTTACGCACAGACATCATGAAGTCAGCCAATACTTAAAATGTGTACACCCACTCACTCCTTTTATTTGAATAGGAATGGCCACTAAAACGATAACTACAGAATTTTACAACATAAAGCCAAATAAACCCAAAATAAAGTTGGACGCTTTTATTTATTTATATTTTTTTGCGTAGCAAACACAAGAACAACACACCATTCACTAATCAAATCTTGACGATTATGATCGCTTGCTGAATTTCATTGTTGTAAAAAAGAAATAAAAGAACAATAATAAAAGCATTGGCGAGATTGTGAGTGATAAAATGGGAATAAAAAGGGATAAAAGACAAAGGAGAAAATAAAAGTTACTCATCACAAAGAAAAGATACACTGGGTGGATGTGGATGTAGATTCATTTTCTCCCTATTATCTTCTGATGTAAGCCATGTGCACAAGCACAATGGCAATGAGAAATAGACAGAGCCAAAACACAACTTGTAAAGCCATTGAAGCGAAACAAACGACATCGTTGTTTTCTCCTGATTTCCTCATGGCTCATTTCTCTGGAACACTCTTAGGAGATTTTTTCCTTCTTTTTGTTAGCAGTTTGACTTAGAGATTTCCAGTCCCGAAGAGAAGGAATGTAGCTTAGCATGCGTAAATCATGTCAGTCGTTTGTCGTTACCACCATTGCCATTCCACAAATACCATTTTAGGTTATCTAACATTTAGAGGTAGGGGGAATGTTTTTTAACATGGCTGGCGGTTTCCAAACGTTTCCGAGAATGAGGAAAAGAGAGTGAATCAAAACCTCAAAAGTTTTAATACTTTTCATTCAAGTCAGCTAAAAAGATAAATGGGGAAAACAAAAATTCGTGTGTACGTCATCAAAAAAGAAAAGAGTTTTTAAATATAAAATATTTTATTATGACGATGATGTCTCATTGTTTCAAAAGAGTTTTTTTCTATTTCTCTCTTCTTTTCCCATTCTGTTCAATAGTTTTATTTACTTGAAACTCTCCACAATCGTAAAGAGCCAACAAACGGATCTCTTGAGTTTGGTGAGTTGATAACGATGACGCTGGAGAAAGAACAAAAAGAAGGAGACTCCACAAATATAGTACATACTCTCAAAAACCTCATGATTCCCAGATCATTTTTAAGAGAGTAAAAAATGAAGGGCAACTGTCAGAGTTATGTCAAATATTTTCCTGGAAAATGCTGGAACAGAGTCTTCATAATTATGTATTTGAAAATAGTAATGAGCAGAGAAAAGTGTTTTTAAAATTGAAATGTTGAAAATTGGTTGTGAAAGAAAACTAAGCATTAAATGTAACAGGGTTGTGAAGCTTTCGATGTAGCTTTCAATCCAGATCTTTTCGGGAATTGCGCTTTATCTTTGTAAGTAGGAGCAAGTCACTAGGATCTTCTTTTCATTGAAAGACGAAATTCGCGGAATTTTACAAGTAAATGACAAATTGACGAGCATTTTGTTTGCTACTGCTCTTTCATTTCAACTTTTAAGTTTATTTTCAAAATTGGTACTTCTAAAACCCTAGCAGAATGGCAGCAAACTCATTACTGAGAGATCAAACCGTATTATAAATTCAAATGGGTGCTGCTGAGTTGAAAGGAGTGAGAGTGGGGTACTTGATTTAATTAGTTTTCTCTATTTATGCGACACTTTCAAGGATTGCTTATCAATTTTCAGTGCCGACAGTCAATACAACCTTGCCATTCTCAGCACAAACGTGATCGTCAACTCAGAAGGAAATTTGACGTGGTTGAGTACGGCGATTTTCAAGTCTTCTTGTCAAATCAACGTCGAGTACTTCCCTTTCGATGAGCAAAACTGCACAATGAAATTTGCCAGTTGGACCTATGATGGATTTCAGGTATGCAACTTTTTACAACATTTTGTAAGCTTTTTAGTTTTTAGTTTCATTTTTAATTTAATTTCATCCTCTTTATCTTTTCTTGGTTTCAAAAATCCAGAATTTTTTAATGCTTGAGGTAGGTATACCGCTATACTTTACTTGAAGATTTCCTTTTTTCACATTGATTTGCGATATTTTTTAAGTAAAAGCTGGTATGTTACATGTTGTTATTACGGTTCAATTTCATTCGATCTCGTTGACTTTAAAATTTCATTTCCTGTCACGTCCCACCTTTCAAGGAGTCATATTTCGTTCGTTTTCTTTCAAGTCATGCATGGCTGCCCTTCCATTTCCACTTGACTTCAATTTATTTTCCCAAGTTAGAGATTTTTCGTATTTATTTGGATTATCCTTTTTGAAATCAATTCACCGAAACTTTTTAGTATCTGCTGTGTCTGTAGTGTGGTGAAATGGAAAAAGGAAGCACTTGTGACAAACGAGGGGTAAAACGTGACTTTGAAAAAGCATTCCATACATTTTAATTAGTTGGCGTTTGATGACCTATTTTTTGCTTATCGTTTGTTCATCATTTGCTCTCAACTGCTGCTACGGTTAGATTTGTGGCCACCACCGAGGCAAAAATGGAGTGGAACCATAATGGTGAAAGCTGATAATTTTGTGACACTTTTAAGCAGATTACATAAAACTCTAGGGATTTTCACTTCGACTTTACCGACGCGATATGAAGTAGCCGCATACTTATACCTGAGAACACTCACAAGTTTTTTGGGGAAATTATGTAACAGTCAGTAACAGTCTAGACTACATTTGTGATTTAGTTGGGTTTTTATAATTCTTGGGAGAATTAGTAAAAATGTAATGATTTATACACGAAAAGGACACATCACAGTGTGATGATCACACACATCCATCATTAAGTTCTTAATTAGCGTGTATTGTGTTAGGAATTTAAAGCTTTCAAAAAGTTTGTCCTTTAATTCATTTTTAAAGAGTTTCAGAAAGTAGGCAAGCTAAAAAAGCAAACTACGTTTTACTTTTTTCTCTATCATCGTGCTGTATCTCTTGTTTTGTTTCGTATCGAGCCATCTCTAAACTCGGATGTTTCCCAAATGCAAAAAAGTTTATCCGTGTCTAATCTAAACTAAATCGTGGTTTTAGACCTTCGGCCAAACGAACGACCAATTTTTGGTAATAGCTGTGGCATTATAGCACTTTTTATGATTTTCGCGTAGAAAAGTAAACTTTCGTTGTTTTTGTTTGTTTTACCTCCCAATCCAGTCATTAAGGAGAGGAAGCAAGAAACAAACATGAAAAATAGAAGCAAGAAGTAATCAACCAAAAAGAAATGAAACTGTGAAGTGTTTTTAACTCCAATGTTTATTACATTACGATTACGACATCCGTATTAAATATCTTTCAAACGGTGTGTGTACGTTAGGTAGGGCTTTCTCCTCTTTTTTATTTTCATGATGATGATTCGTATTATTGTTCCATTTTCAAAACGATTCCCAATTTCCAACCGAGAAACGAAACTTCAAGATGTCCTGCTGACTTGGTACTCTAAAGTTGATCACATGAAAGGTAGAATTTCTACTGCGACGGAATATCTCGTGGAGGTGGAGGTTAAGTGATATGATGTGATGATGAGCCCTTTCTTTTTATTACTTTCTTCCTCATCCAAACATCTCATTTAATGTCACCTCATTTCATTTCTTTCCCCGTTTTTGCCACTGTCATCATTTTTGAAAACCTGCAGTGTTTTGGAATTGAGATGAGAATGGGTTGAGATTGTGTGAAAATGCGAGAAGGGTTTCGGTTTCATATAAGTTCAAGTAGAAGCGTTGAGTTGCTGAAAGGATCGGTATATTTTTTGAGGTTGCATATTTCATCCTTTTGTGCCTCATCAATGTGTCACCTATCGTCAGCCATCATCGTATCACCCACGGAATAAGCGTCGTTTGTGACTATTTTTTTGACTATGTATTTGAATGAGTGAAATTTTATTTATTGATATGGCCTCCTTCTTACTTAGGTAAATAAGACGTAAGAATTGTAGAGAGCAGAATTTCGTGATAAAATTGAGTTGGATAAGCAAACAGGGAGATTTTTAATGCTGCGTTTTATTTTGTCACGTCATTACAATACTACGCACCAAAACGAGGACATCTTGGTCCGTTACTCCCACCTGAAAATATGCTGACTGAGATGTTTAGGGTAGAGTTATGCAGCGATGATGTGAACGTGTGGTGCCTGACAAGACAGGAGAGGAGGCAGAGTGGAGAATAAAGACAGGCGTGAGGCGACAGAAAGATCTCAGTTCATTCACACACTATACGATTTTGCATTCCAACTAATCCATCCATATTGCATGAACCTATCTTACTTTTCGATCAATCGGGTTTGAATACCACAAATCGGGAAAAGTGGGAAGCGTCGCATGAAGCAAAAGAAGCTTTTACCACACGACTGGCGTTTAGTAGGTTTCACTCTGTATTATAAAATAAGTTTAAGGCTTTCTCTTTGTCAAACCTTCCGTTTCTTTGTCTCTCCTTGTCCGTTCATCATTCACCACACACACAACTCAACTAATTAGTAGGCAGATCTCATAAAAATGGCATCACTAATTTTCCTCGCCGAAACTCTCACAGCCAAATTCTAACTACCCTCCTTTTTTCAACAGAATATTTCTTTTTAGTACATTTAAAAAGACTTTTACAAAAACGTTTGGAATTTGAAATGCAAGTAAACTAATTGTAAGTTGCAAAACAACACCGGTACAGCTTTCCTTGCGTCTTATCTCCATTATCACTACTTTTATTATCATTTTACTTTCCTATGGCACATTCCTCAATACTCTTTCCTGACTGGATGTGTGAGGTGACGTACATTTTTCCTGTTTACTTCTAAAAAGACAATTTTATTTTCGCGAGTAAATAAAATACTTAAAAGGTATCCAACTGTTTGTTCACAGGCGCCTACTTGGCGGGTCTATGTACTACCGTTATTTTGCACGTTATTGACTTTCATCTCGTCTCCATTTCCCCTTGGTCCATTTTTAGAATGTTTACTTCGTGTTTGCTTTCTTCGATTGTAAAAGTTTCTTTATTTCTTTCTTCTCAGGTCTCCGGAGGATTATTGAATTCTTATCGTTCTAAGTGTAAGAAGAGAAAAGCATTGAATTGTAGCAATTCAGTATCAAGTATCAAGTAGCTGGTAATACAAAAGTTTAAAAAAAGTTATTTGAAAATGTTTGTGATACACACAAGATAGAAATAAATACAAATGTTTTCTTGTAAATAAAAGTAAGTGAAAAAGAGGCACATTTACACAGAGACAAGTTTTTCACACATATTTGCCTTTCGAATTGTTTGAAATTAAAGTTAAGCACTTACATAGGTGCTCAGTTTAACACACCAGCTTGAAAAAATGCTGGCAGACGCCTTTCTCCAATATGGGCAGACGGACGCGGTTCCTGACGCAGAAAATAAATTATAAACATAAGTCACCATCTTTTTAGTGCTTCGTACTCTGTGAACCGTAAAGATTGTAAATGGTAGTGGTAATATTAGAAAAGTTTCTCGAGATTCTCGAATTGAGCATACAATAAGAAATAGCTTAGGTATGTAAATGTCGAGCGGGTCGGATGGAATGGGCTATTTTCTATGTCAAAGTAATGTAAGGTTATACATATATGCTTACTCGCTGCAAGCAGTTTTCTTTGTAAAAAAATTTTTTTTTTTGTATTAGCATATCAAAGTGGATAGCAAGTATTGAAAGTAGAATGTTTTTCTCCTGCTAATCTCTCTGTGTATGTACAAAATTTTTGTGGTTTCCTTTTTTAACTACAGCAAAAGAGAAAGAACCCCTAAGCTATTTTGATGTTGAATTGGAGCAAATTTTTGTTTTGTTTTGTTGAGGCATAAAAACAGTGTACTGTGGAATATTGCTTTCATTACAACTTACAACTTTACTGATTCCCGTTGATTTCATCTACGATTCTATAAATATTTTGATGAAGCCATGCAATGCTTTTACCCATGTCAGTTCTTAGAAAATTCTGTAGCTTTTAATTTTATATGAACAGTCATTGCAAAGAGAACCCATTAACAAAAACAATTTTACATATTGCACATATCATGAATGTCCTGTAAAGTGAGCTAGCAGCTAGCAACAGATATAAGTTTACAAGTACCCGTGTTTCTACTTTTGTTGAAGTGGTCAATTTTATGGTCCGCGTATTCATTTTCTTCGTTAAATTTTAATGGACAAAGTAAGTTTTGCACTAAAGCACTCACAAGTTACTCCCGCGAAGTGTTTACGGAATTCAGAGCTCAAATTCATTGTACTTGGAACTGGAATATGTTTACACGTGTTTTTGATTGGCGATAGAATTTTGGCTGAATTGTAAGACTTGAAACTACCTCTTTCATGAGGATATGGTTATGGAAGATGTGGTCAGTTTTTAATTATTTTTTACTTTTTGTACGATGACAGGAACACTTTCCGAGGTCAACTTGTCAGCCCTGATATTTTTTTAAAAATTATGTTTAAAGGGAATTCTCTATTCTTCATCCCTCCCCCATTTCTTTTTTTAGGCTTTTTAACTGTGAAAACACAAAAACAGGAAAATTAACTTCATTTGATATTAATAAGTTTTAAAAATGTATACCAAATGGTATATGCATATTTCAATGGATCTTTCTTTCATTTTTTCAGCTCAACTTGGTAATTCAAACAGAAGATGGTGATCTCTCGAACTACGTCACAAACGGAGAGTGGAGTCTTATTTCTATGCGGGTGAAACGGAACGTGGTGTATTATTCCTGCATGCGAAGAGCCCTATCCCGATATAACCTACATGATTGTTTTACGCCGGAGACCGTTATTCTACGTGTTCAATTTGATTCTTCCTTGTGTGCTCATCTCGGGCTTGGCTCTCCTCAGCTTCTACATGCCATCCGATTCCGGAGAAAAAGTCACCTTGGGCATCACAACACTCCTCTCGATGACCGTCTTTCTCATGGTCATCGGAGAGAGCATGCCGCCAACCAGCGAGAAACTACCTTTGATTGGTAAGCTAGTTTAAATATCTAACCACATAATTATACAAAAACAGCAACTTAATGATAATTTGCATTTGCATTAAATAACAAAATTATGACCCATATATAACTTCAGTATCATCAACGGCTTTAAATTGAAACTCTATCACTAGTAATGATTGTGGTATTGGTATGGTATACACTCAGCATCGGCACCACACTACACTACACTGTGGTCTAAATGTAGGCAACATTGCAAAGAAAACCAACTTCATTTACAGCATCGTTTGATGGTGGGTCACAATTCCCAATTCCCTAGTCGCTTTCTTCTCTATCCTCTCTCTCTCTCTCTCTCTCTTCCACTTGTCATTTTTTACTTTACAATTTCGTTTTTTAGTTACATAACGTGAGTCAAGTCATGTCATGAGATGCTTCACTCACTTCGCTTCTTCTTTAGCTGGAGAAGGACAAAATAGGGTCACTTGGTAATTCGAGGAAGGAGCTGAAAACGTGATAGATTCTAATGTATACATGTGTCATTAGTCAAAGTATCCGACAACAAAGAGCAGAGCAGGACGAAGGAGGAGGACGCTTTCTATTTTGCAGTCGGTTATGTTTTGCAAGATACCAGCGTCAGCATTGGCGGTTTATGCCATGGTCTGGTGGAGCGGAGCATAGCAATGTGACAGAAATGAATTGAAGCGTCTTAAATTTGTTCCCTCTCGCCTTCATTCCATCAACTCTCAAAAACGTTCCGCCTTCCAACCTTCTTCTCGTTCTTTTGGCATCATTCTAAAAATATTCCAAACCACTGCACTTTCCTTTCTCCACTGCTTTTTATTGTATTTAAAAAAATATTTAGCCAGACACTCTCGAGTCACCCTCAGCCAACTCCACTTCCAGTTCGGCATTATACCTTGAAGCAAAAATATTATTATATGCAAATCTGCACTATTTTGTTGTGTTTTGAGTGGCTTCGCTTGAGCGGAGCCCATCATACCATGCATGCGTTTATTATAGCAGAGTGGCGATGCAGTTCCGTTTTTTCTCTTTCATTTTCTTCCCACCCACGAGCAACGAGCACCACTACAGAGAGAGAGCGTGGATGCACCAAATAAAAAGCAAAGCCAAGACAAAATACCAAAAAGACCACAAACAGTCAGAAAGCAATGAGAAAACAATAATAGCCCTTGGCTCATACTAAATGTGTGTAATATGTAATAAATGGGTTCTACGTGGAGGTATAAAAGATGAGATGCGAACGAAAATGCAACTATATAGCATAAAGAATAAAAAGTGAAAGTAACATAAGGCATAGGTAAAGAGACATGAATCCTATGTTAGGTTTTCCTTACAACCAAAGCAAGCGTAGAGAAGAAAACGGATACAGGAAATGTTGCAAAATATTTGAGTCTTTTATAATAGACCCCCGTAAAATATGATCTCTCACAATATGTTTCTACTGAAAAGTGAGATTCTTCCTTTTTTCTTGCTCTTTAAACCCCACTCGACTCTTCGTTTTTACAAGAAGGGAAATAAAAGGAGGGCAAAGAAAAAAGAAAGCTGCTTTCTCTTTGTACTTTGAGGATGCATTATTATCATATTGTAGTTGGGTTGCATTGCAGCGAACTTATAATCATAATCCTGTCGTGTCCGTAAAGGAAGACCGGGCGAAATTTATCATTTTCTTGTGAATGCATGCGTGCCTGAGTAGAGTATCAGCTCATGCAAGACTAACGCAATAAAAGGAACACGAGAGAGCTGGAATGCATAATTTTCTCTTGATGTGAAAGGAATGTTGGCTGTGTCACCACTTTCTTAAGCATGCATGCAATGCAAGACACTCGAGAAAAATGTTTTATGTTATTTATCTCCGTTCTACCTAGGAAGAATTTTCTTATAATATGGTTACAAAAAGATTTTGTACTCATATTTTGGATTTAGTCCATAGGAAATTCTGCGTTTTAAGTTGAACTAATCATTGCAAATCTAATTTACGGTGGTTTCATTTATGCTTTATTGTGGATTTATTTATTTCACTTAGGGTTGTACTACGGAGTGACAATTTCCCTGGTCTCTTTTGCAACCGGCTTGTCCGTGGTTACACTAAACATTCATCACCGTGGGATGCGAGGCCGAGAGTTGCCTCACTACCTGAGACGTTTCATTTTCGGCTACCTCGCCAAATTCCTGCTTCTCAAACTTGATATGCCAAAACGAGCTTATCTCTTCACGACCCCGCCGAAGGGCCGGAAATGCTGTTCTGGAGGATCTAATCGGCAATCTGTTGCTGGTGCTGCTTCAGACTGTAACAATGCCTCCTCCGCCTCGTGTACCAATAACGCATCCGCAGCCACAATTGCGAAAGCGTCTGTTCTTGGAAGGAGATTACCTGTTGTAAGGATAATACATTTAAATTTTAACATTACGTACATATTGGAGAAAAAGGCGCCGGCGCCCCATAAATACATAGCGAGTCTCTCCTGATGCGACGCCACTGGTCTAGTGATGACAGTATCTTATAAAGAAATGCATGAATTTTTTATGTAGGGAGACACGTGGCGAATTGTCTATCCCGACATGCCAGCCACTCCACCGAATATGAGTTACTGTCATTGTGAAGCTCACCAACTTCTCAACTCAACCTCATGGCGAGACAAAGCAAGGAGCAATCTGAAATGTGATGCAAGGTAGGTGACAATTCTTGTCTTTTATTTCGAGCTTTTAGGTTAATTTGGCTTAGCGAAGATTTTATTCCTGGATTAGATGCATCATCTCACAAAACGTTGCTTTGCTTCACTTCCCCCTTCTGCCGGATTTTCAACTAAAAGAAGGATAAAAGATCTAATAAAGAAATGCATGATTTTACATTTGTTTAAACTTTCTCTTTTTCTTTTATATATGTATGCATTACTTTACTTTTAAACCTTTTAAACCTCAACATTTGTTAAATGTAGTAATAAGTAAATTGAAATACCTATACTAAAAAAACTCAATGTAGAAATGTATCTCAAACCACATTGTGTGAATTTTCCAATTTTGCAAAGTGGCACCAGCCAATTCTACGTCTGGTTTTTGTCACTTCCCTGTTACATCACTTGCAAGTCCTGCAACCCTTTAATTGTGCATGTGTAGACAAATACCTCTCTTGCAACTATCTTTCTTCTTACTTCTTGCCATGTCATTCATGCATGATTCCATATGAAGTCTAATTCACTTTCATTTCAAATCAACTTTCTTCTCAAACATCGCTGATTTACCTTAAAATGGAATTGTTACCCGCTTTTATTGTTTGTGCAAAGTTAATATCTTTAATGGATGCTACGCTGCTTTCGTTCCAAAATTATACAGCAATGCATCATAAGTATGTGTGTGTACCTTATGTAAATTGTCTGTCATGTTGTCTTGTCTTGTCTGACACTGTGCTGCTCACTCCTGTGCCCCGTGTTCCCTTTTGTACGTATTCCTGGGAATCAATGTCGCTCGGTGATTGGTTTTATGCAATGTCTGTGTCCCTTTCTCACTCACGTCACGTACGTCACTTACTTGACTCACTGGCGCTGTCTTTGAGAAGATATGCCTCGCAAGGAGACCTAAATGTAAATGCCTTGCCACTGGAAGTTCCCACTTCTGCTACAAGCGATGATGATTCTTCTTTTCAAAGATTCCGTCCTGTGATGAGGGTGCGCGGCGTGCCCTCCAACGACATGACAATTCCTCTAGGTAGCCTCAGCAGGGGCCTCGGCTCAGCTTCCGCTGCCAACTCGTTCCACCATCACCACCACCATCGATCTTTTCACCATTCGTTCCAGCAGTACGCTCTCGATGACACTTTCATCGATTTCAAGGCTACCCACCATCACCGATCCGCCTTCGACTTGGATGACCTGTTGCAAGCGGAGAATGCGATTGGGGCGAGACTAGGAGGTGGCAGCAACACGACGACTGCCGCAGGTGGTAATACCAGTGGCAACTCTACTGGGGGAACAAGTAAAAACTTTTTTATTTTTCATCTGTCCTGATTTCGGGGGGTCCAACATTGAGTATGTAAGTACAGCCTTGGTTGACACGCTGTTTGTTTTGTTTCTGTTGTAACAGCGGGAAACGCGCCCGAGATTCCACCGTGGCAGCGTCAACTCCTTTACCTTCTCTTCAGGATCAATGACACACTAGAAAAGAATGAGGACCGGATGGATGACCAAGAGCGAAAGGATATTCTCAAGCTTGAGTGGCAACAAGCGGCTCTTGTCATTGACAGGTAGAGAAAGACAAAAAATCATGTACAGTAGTTAAGGACCCATTTCATTTCCAGGAACAATTTTCTTGCGGCGTAGTGTCGCTAATAAGAAAAGTTTAGTTCCTTGTTTCACTTTGCATGAGTTTCCTCGGTGTGAAGAAATTTACATGGTTCAATTAAATTGCTCTTTTAAATGAAACATTGGAGAGACCAGAGAAAACAGCTTTGTGACCAAATAAAAATCCTTTGATTTTATTATTTTGCGTGTGTGCTCATAGGCTGCTTCTCTGGATTTTCGTGGTTGCAACGGTGGCAGCGACATTTGGAATCTTGTACATGTCACCACACACAAAACTCTTCACAACTTGATGATCACAGTGGATGACGATAATAAAGCCATTCACGATGTGTTTGCTGATATGGTAGTGGTATGATACGAGCGAAGCGGAAGTGGTGATGGAGATCGTTTCATCAATGTGGTGGTCTGGTCGCGTCGTCGTGTCGTGAGCCAAGGGATGTTGTCACACATTCGTTTACAATCTTCCACCGAATTGGGAAAATCCAGTCAATTTGAGAGTGTTAAGTTTTAAGAATGTTGTAACACTCAGCTTGACTGTGTTCGTGAACAAGAACACGGAGTAAAGGAAGGTGGAAACGAAGCATACAACTTCATCAATGATCTCTTGTTTGTTCCGGGTTTGGACAAAGGAAAACAATCTGCAGACGGGGAAAGGTCTCTTCCTCTTGGTAAATAAACTCTACCGACTTTTTTATGCTCATCCCATCACGACTCGACTTCACTTTCACTTCACTTTCACTCCACGGTAAGAGGATCAGGATCAATAACAAAACTCTAGTAAAAGCATACATTAGGTAGGCAAAAGTAAAGGTAGATTTAGAAAGTTAATTGCTGCTGGTACATACGTTATATAGAATTGCGTCTTATTTGTTCTTATGTTGTGTTGTGCCACTAACTAATAATCGTCTTTACGGGGCTCCTGCTCTAGTTCTGTTCATGGCATGACTCCTCACGCAGAGGAAATTTCACACGTTATTAAGAGAAAGGATCGACATCATGGAACAGGCATAAATATCTACTCTATTTTGAAATCAGTAATTGAGAAAAGGAGGGGGAAAAGGAAAACAAAGGAAAAACATTGTTTGTGCGAGATGTATGCTTTATATTTATATTATTAAGTAATATTATAATATCATTAGCAAAAGCTTGTTAATGTACTTTCATGTATGAAAGTGTATTCTGTATAACATAGGAATTTTGTAATTGTAAGGCGCTTGTTTCCTATCACTTCGGAGAACATATTCCGTCATTCGTTTAGATTATATCAGAGTACCGCAGCATTTTTGTCTGTTAATTTGACATGTCATTATCTTGTGTGTAACCATTCACTCCGACACTCTTTGAATTTTGGGGGAAATTCTCTCATCTCTTGTCAGCTCAGCTTAGCTTCATTTGCGATTGTCTTGCGAAACATGAAAGCTTCTCTGATAACTTTGTGTATTAACTACCTACTAAAACTAATCGATTGTGTTGAAGATACGAAATCTTTAGTAAATGAAAGTATAACTCAGAAATGATAATGAACATTTACGCAACGCAACACACACACGCGCACCAAGATCAAGCACAAAATACATACCTTTATGTAATAACGCAACGATATTAAACTACGCAGTTGTTTATTATTTACAGGGTTTATTTATGTTAGTTTGTACAATAATATGGAGCTGGAAAATGAAAAGATGAAAGGGAAATTGGTGTGCGTCACCCTTTCACACGCCACTACAGACACCTTACTGAACTAATGCTGTAGGCATGCTGTACACGGCGCAATAGCGACTTAGGAAAGTATCGGTGGGTGTACTTCCAGGAAGCCTACGCACAAACTGGCGGTCATTCCGCCGTTCTGCCAGTGTAACGGCATATTTATAACCGGCAATACAATACAGTCAGTGAAAACTCTAGAAGCCATGATGGTGGTGATGATTATTAAATTCTGACAATTAATCTCTCGCGAGCGTTTGTGCTTGTGAATAAAATAGAATGAATTGAATATTCATTTTACTTTGGAAATGGTTTCTTCTACGCACTGATTTATGAGATTGTACAAGTGAATGGAAAGGATATTACAAAACGATGGAGAGAAATGATTCTGGATGGTTCTAGTTGGAGAAAGATTTTTCACAAAATGTATCTGTTATTTATGTTATAACATAGCATACATTTATTGTGTATAATGTGCATGCACATTTCGAACTAAACTGTGACTAGGAAAGTGCTCGAAAAGCATTAAATTCATACATTTTAATCAAATCAAATGAAGATGTTTAGAAATTAGATAGTGACATTTTATATATATATAATAGTCAACGGAAATTAATATATTTATTACACAATGTTGACGGACACACAATAATCAAATGAAAACGGTAACGGTACCAATGTTGGTGTTTCACTGCGGAATGTGGATTTTCCAACAATGTCTGCCAGCCTGCGACTCGGTAATCAATTAAGCCATGAGTGCGAAAGAAAGCGATAATGGAGATGATGATGATGATTATGATGTGATATATTTTTATTCTGATTACTACATATATTAAAAATTATAACTACACAATTTATAGATAATGTATATATTCATATTGAAAATGGGGATATAGAAAACTTTGTGAAGTAACCAGTAACCTCTAATATTTCTAAAAGAAAATGAAAGGATTCACGGAGAATTTATTAACTTTTTCAGGGAGAGAGGAAAATGAAGCACACAGCACATTTTTATGATGAAACAGAGTTCTATACAAGAATTTTGTTTAGATGAAGATTTACTAACATTAATATTTATAAAATGTTATAATAGAGTAGCATCGTAGACTTAGGGAAGTGAAGAAAGGTACATAGATAGAATAGAAGAATGGAATAGGTTCCTTCGGACAAAAGTTTAACGATGACGAGACAACGAGACGTCTTTGATAATGATGACCAGGATTTTCACAAAGGAACTTTCTAGAAGAAATATTAAAATTATAAGAAAGAGAAATGTACTCTTGTTACGTTCTACCAAACTTCACTAATGAATAAATGATAAGCTACATACATATACACAACACAACTACTACCTAAAACGATAACGAGGAACTAACAAAAATCGATTTAATGTACTGACATTTATGCATACATGTATATGCGTAGTTTACTGGAAATTACTCAATGTTAATGTTAATCATCTGTCAGACATAAAATACACGTTAAATACATTAGTTCTGTAGCTGGAGTGGTAACGTGAGACGAAACAAGGAAGTCCTTGGTACTTACACTTGGTACGTATTTTGATTGATGTTGACGGTGGTGACAGCGGTGGTGCTTTTAAGTTATGCAATGAATGGAATATGATTGAAAAGAGACGGAAAATAAATGATGGATAAAATAATCTTAATATGCACATAGCTTGGAATTATGCAATTATTTTCACTCCACTTGCTCGGTTTTCTTTATTGTAAATTTGGCTGGTTAGATATGAAATAGCATGGCAGGTTTTGTGAAATCCTCATTAAATGAAAGTTATTGCGGTTTGATCGCAGAGGACATCGATTTGAAGCATATCAATACAATGATCATAAAATAATAATGCACGTTTTCTTCTCTTTGTTTACGCAATGCACAGGTATCTTACCTGCTACGTTTCACACTTCAAAAAGCCAGGTTCCCGTGTCACATTCATCACATGTCGAGTTGAGCAACAAAGCATGAAAGAAACCCCGAAAAACCTTGTCATGGTTTGTTTGAAAAGCAAAGCTGGTAAATACTAGTAACTGGCAACGATTGGATATAAAATCGAATTTACTTTAAGCCAACATCCCATAAAAAACTTTAATTTCTTTCCCAAGCACTAAAATCTTAGGCGCAATATAATTTTCAGAAGGTTCTATCAAGAATATCGTACTGGGCCCGGAATTTCATTTTACTTTCTCCGAATCAGTGAAAAGACTTTGCTGCTAAAAGTAAGCCCACTCCAATAATACCTATATAACTGGACGGGCCATTTGGCCTGGTTCGATTTGCAAGAAAATAATCGCAGTTTTATGAGGCCCTTGAATTTTGTGAATCATCCAAAACTTTCGTTTCGTCAAGTTTAATAACAGAATGAATCAATCTTTTTCCCATCTCAGTGCATGAACCCGGAAATTTCTGAAGAATTAGATCTTTATTAGAATCCGTCACAAAAACCATTCACTGGGTGGGAATTGAAAAGAGAGAAATGATTAATAACAGGAGAAAGAGACAGGTCAGAGTATTACTAAGAGGGGATACGAAAGAGAAAGAAAAAATGCAAACGGAAGGCGCAAGGATCTCCCTATAGTGCTTTGGGGGTTTCAATACAAATAACCCAAGGGATTTTTTAATAAGTGGGGCATTGTGAGACACATGCATTCACTAAATAAATCAGTGCATGAACCCGGAAATTTCTGAAGAATTAGATCTTTATTAGAATCCGTCACAAAAACCATTCACTGGGTGGGAATCGAAAAGAGAGAAATGATTAATAACAGGAGAAAGAGACAGGCCAGAGTATTATTAAGAAGGGATACGAAAGAGAAAAAAAATGCAAACGGAAGGCGCAAGGACCTCCCTATAGTGCTTTGGGGGTTTCAATACAAATAACCCAAGGGATTTTTTAATAAGTGGGGCATTGTGAGACACATGCATTCACTAAATAATATTCTTGTTTAAAAATCCAAAAACCCACGTGGTTTTCGTTCCTTCTAAAGAGTGAGTCTTGTCCGTGATTTTATTGTACAAAAGAAGAGAAATGGATATCTTATGGTAATAATAATCGGTAAGTGTCTTGAGGAAGGATGCAAAAAATAGATACTGTAGTTTGCTTTTTATCGAAGTGGAGCCAAACCTTTGGATTGGATGTCCTTATCGAGACATGAAAAAATGAAGATTCTCATAAAAGGAAGTGAATCAAATTATAAGTGTATTATGATTTTATGAATTGATGACTTATTTTTTAGCCTTTGTAACTAAAACTGCGGAAAAATTGCCAGCCAGTCCCATCGACCACATTTTTTCTAAGCAAGATTTAACATTGTATAAGTATCAATTGAAAATGCATTAAAAGTGTAACTGGCACCACATCCATTGCTTTTACTTCTTTCCTTCCTTCCATCCCATCCAATCTCCTTAATTCCGTTATGATGCTTGCCGTATTGAAGAATCATAAAACCTGACTCACTTCGTAGATTGAATCAAACCAAGAGCATATAAAGTAAACAGGCTTTTTACCTAATGGATGGAAGGAAGTGGATGAAACATGGAACGGACCAGACGCCAACCTTTCAATGAAACCGACTACCGTCAATTTTCTCCAGTTTTTATTTTCTTTCTTGACTGAATGTCGTTGCAGATCTTTCGAGTTTTATTGGTGGTCTACGCTAGTCTTCAGCGTGAGTTTGGTTTTTATATTAGTCATAAAGTGTACAGTGCGTGAGTTTTTAAAGGTCATAGTCTTTAATAACTCTATCTAAATTGCATCATCGACATATATCTAATCCTTTTTATACTTTTGCTATTAATATCATGGTAAAGGTAAATATTTAAGGGAATGTGGCATAACGAGAAGTAATGTTCTGAAGGGTGCACCTTGTGCCTTGCATCTAAGGGGCAAGCCTTTCCTAAGGGGATTTTTCAAGGAATGGACGTCCACCTCAGGGTATTTTTGTATCTCTTCCAAGTCCCAAGTGGAACAAGGTCACAATCATTGCTACATCCTGAATATAATGAAATGGAAATGGAAAGCGACGGTTGGTGGTTGGTCGACCAGGGGTGAACTTGGGCCAACATTTATAGATGAGATACGTAAGTAAATAAAAAATTGCTCACAGAATTGGTGCTGCCAAGCTATTTGCTGGTAATGGTAATGTCATCAAACAAAGGCACATCATCGGAACGGGAGCAAATAAAAATGGAAGCGCGTCTCGGGGATCGAAAGTGAAACATCATTGGTTGATAAGAAAAGTCCAACCACACAGGAAATTGCCACCATTTTGTTTATTTATTTAAACAATCAGTTTTAATCAGATCAGTGAATATAATGGCTAATGGACAGTGAAACTGAATAATGGAAGAGGATATTTGATCACATCACGTTTCTATCTATAGTACAAGAAATAAGCGATTTTCCGATGCAAACCGCTATCNATCAGATCAGTGAATATAATGGCTAATGGACAGTGAAACTGAATAATGGAAGAGGATATTTGATCACATCACGTTTCTATCTATAGTACAAGAAATAAGCGATTTTCCGATGCACACCGCTATCAATTTAAATTTGGCGACCAGATGGCCTTAAAAGCTAGAAATGTGCCCTGTGGGAAGGAAGCTGGAGAAGCAAAGGTTAAACAATTCTCTTGTCTGTGAGTCTCAATTTGACTAGTAGACCACATGCCACACACGAAGTCTGATAAATATACGCATTTGATTTCTCACTGTGGATTGCTAATGTCGATGTGGGTCTTTTGTTGAGTTCATATATTCAGGTAATTGTGAATCATCGGGGTTTTCTTCCTTACTTCCTCTAACAAGTCAAACAGAGTGGACTACCGAATCGCTTCTCCTTCAACCAAAGTCACTAACAATTTTTCCCGTTTCCTTTTTGAGTCATGTGCTTTGAAAAGCGTTTGAGTTTGAACTTTGAAATAAATGTGGACCAGAAATAGTATGTACAAATAAATAAATAATGACTTTTTGGTGTTCCATTTCCAATTTTCACTTTTTGATCATTTTTCGTATACCGAGAAAAGGAAAATAGCGTTATTTAGCATTAGGAAGGCGGAGTGAGATATTAGTGAAGTGGAAATCTTTTTGATATTGAATTATCTTGAACAGGTATCTCACATGGAATGTCCTTGAGTGACACTGACAATTTCCTGGCCTGCCGCAGTACCAGCAACTCAAGCAAACAGCAGCTGCTGCACGTTATTTCACGTGAAAATTTCATTTCAGAGATGATGGCACATAACAAACCTTGTTGCTTCTTTACACTTGATATTTCACAGTTTGACTTTTTGAAAGCTTATGGCTTCATTTCGGGGGAGGGAGGTGAATAACCACCTACTCTCTAGCCATCCATCAATTTACATGCGTGTTACCTTCTGGATAGAAAAGTAAAACTGAAAAAAACTGAAACCACAATATTGCAATTTACTCATTCTGTAATTTCTAGTTGTATTAAAATAATAATCCATAATGCTGACATTTTCATTCTACAAGCAGGAGCCAAATGAAAGTGTCAAGAGCACATTCCCACTTCGCTTTCTCTCTTCGTCCTCGTCCAAATTACGGCACACGGGTACACACAGAGGTAAATGTGATAGAGAAAACCACGTTAAGATTATCAGAGAGAAAACAAAAGAAGCCTTTCTCTTTTATTCATTCGATTCACTTCACTGTGTGAGGTTTTAGTCGTTTTCCATCTGTGTATCTGTTGTGTGTGTGTGCGGTATTCGGTTTGGTTTTCATTCTCGGCATAAATACAACAATAATAGCACTTGACAGGATGACTGTGTGCCGCCGCACTTCTAACATCAACTCTGCTTCTCTTCTCATCTTTTGTCGAATCGGAGTCGGGAACGGGCCAGAGTAAACAACTGAAAACTGACTCAGCTCAGCTCCACTATGAAATGAAAATGTCCTTGGTCTGTACTGTTTTATTATTTCAGAATTTCAATTTTCCGTGATAAAAAAGGAAAGAAGAAAGCAGAGCAAAAGAAAATGCATTAGAAATTCATTATCCGCTTTCCAATTTATCATAAAATAAAATAAAATAAACGAGAGGCTTCTCTTACACAAGCATTGTACGTTTCGTACAATAGAGTTGGTTCGAGTCTTCTTGAATGTCAAACGAATTTCTCAAAATTACCTTCCATTTCCTTCCACTGCATCCATAGCGGTTGTCGCCGCGGCTTTAAGAAGTTACCAGACCAGTGAAACGTTTGAACTTGAAGACGATTCAACAATGCTATTCAATCTCCACTACTTCAAACATAATTTCACGTTGTGGATGTACATGAAACCATGTTCCATATTCATTTTTTTATACCGCGTTCAGATTCAGAATCATTTTTAACAACTTTTTGCTTCAACTTTAATCGCGATGTTTTAAACAATGCACCGGTCGCTGCCACGGTACACTGCCGTCTCGTGCGTCACTCGGAATACCAAGATTTTCCTATTACCTAAATCTTCTGTGTCCTTCGGCCGTCAACTACAACCGTCAGCCAAGGAAAAGTGGCAATTAGTGTTATAGCCGATTATTATTACTCTTCTCGTTTCACTCCAACTTTCCTTCTTCGCCTTTGTTTTTCTGTGGCAGTGACAAATCTACGGCACCGCTGAGAATTCTTTGTAAGAAAGACGCTTTTGGAAAAATGAATGATAACACAACGCTGAAAAGATTTTTTCGATTCAATGCCAGCAGATGAGACACAAGGGAGTAAAAATGGAACAAGTAAAACAACCTTTAGCAAAAGAATATTACACCGATCAGTGCGACGTTTTATTTTTTTTAAAGTGGGAGGAAGGGGAGGCAAATTGGCGGCGGAAAGCAAGGCCGATGGGAAGATTTTACGTACTTCCTGCCTCCACGCGTTTTTCCATTGTCTGTTTCATTTTTTCTTGGAAAATGGAAACGCTGGGGTGGAGAAAGTAAACTAGTTTGACTTTGAACCCAACTTTATTTACCCTACCTATTTACGTAAAGTTTCTCGGCGACTCCTGCTCCAGTTTCATAACGGAAGGTGAAAGCTAGGGAAAAAAGCAAGCGAAATGAATAGAGGAAATATGCCCGTTTCGGTTTCGCTTATTTTAGTTCTTATGAAAATGATACTTTCTTTCCCTACGTTGCTTCATTTTCATTTATTTGCAGTCGTTTGTCTTGTTTTCTCCTTTCTTCTGACAGGACACAGCTTAAAGGGCATTGTCAGATTGTTAAGGGCATGTGAGTCAGTCCAAACAATGTACCAGAAAGTTGTTGAGGAAGAGCAAGGAAAGATTTGCAAGAAAATTATTAGGATTTATTAGGCGCTGCACACTGCTGCACTGCAACTGAAATGAATAGAAAGGTTTTAATGAGTAAACACATACACACTACCTAAATTATTTGAGTTTTCTCATTTTCACGAGGAATAGCTCTTGTCATAGTATTTTGAAGTTCAACTCAACCGGATATTTTAGATTGTGGAATAAAATGAAACTCGTTACAATATGTCTTGATTTATGAGCGCATTCTGAGTTTTTCCTCAAATCTGTACAAAGTGCAAGATACTATTAATAACTATTGTAAGGAATGTATAAACTGCAGAATTTGCAAAATGCAACTAGAATTTTGATTGGAGATAGCTTGCCAACTGAAGGGAATGAAATATTACACAATTAGCTTTAATGTTATTTAAAAGTAAACGTTACCGTTATCATTAGAACCATTGCAAGGTCTTGTTTTAATTTCCGGAAAAAATGAACCATCACCGGAAATTCCCTTTCTCAACCAAGAAAGCGGCCGGAACAACCTTTTGGAAGTTGGAAATGACTTTGTACCCAAACTCCTTTCCAGGTCATTGGCAAGGTGTAAAATTAAAAACAGTGTACAGTACAATATGGCCTGCCACAGCCGGAAAAGAGTGTTACGTTTTACATCTGTTTCGTAACATTGATTGAAATTGAAGTCACGTCACACGAGTTGAAAATAATGAGAAGCTGCATATATTGGTATAGTACATACATACATACATTATTGTATGTAGATACTTAATATTAAACAAGGACCTGGCTAGTTCAATAGCCGTATAATTAGCTCCCTTCGCTAAAAGTGGGCAACGAAGCACGCACCACTTTTTAAAAAGTCATGTTTCAGCAAATTAACCCACAAGAACCATAACGTTGCTCTTATGCAAGATGACATTCAGTGGTTAGTTGGTTGGATGGATATGTTTTAAGGAGCGTCCGTTTTTTATACTTTGTCATGTTATAATTTAAATAAATTAGGTACATTTCTCATCGTCGTTCGTTACCTTTTCTCCTCTACTACGTAGAAAGGTTGAACATTTTTTTCTATCACTAAGACAAGGTAAGACAGTGACGCGACAACTTATATAACATTACCACATCTCAGCCACAGTTACTCAAGGAAGTGCAAAATCGGTTACTTGTCGTTACCGTACAAAAACAACCTAGTGGCATATCTTCCAGCAAAATTCCGAACCAGTTTGTATTGGTTAATTGATTTTCTAAAATCTCGAAAAGTCCCTAAATCCTACATCTTTTAACGAATTTTAACGAATGAAATTGATTGATTACTAAAGCTGAATAACATGGAAAGTTATCGGAAACGGTTGAACACAAATCACATATTCCAGACGGAGTCAGGGAGGAAGCGAATAAAAAACTTGAGCGTTGTGTTGTAATAATTGTAATGATTTGCTCCCTTTTCATTTCTGTTATTTTGCCTTTATTATTTTTCTTTTTTCTGTCAGCATTTTTAGAAAAAAACTTGATTGTAAAATATAGATTGTGCAACTCAAAGCTGTTAAGTAAAAGTGAAGCACAGTTGAGTGAGTCAGTGGGCTTTGCGCTGTCTGAATACGTTTTTATGCGTCATCATCACAAAATTGCACAATATTCTTCATTTGCCCGTTTTAACTTTGAGATAAAAAATTGAGATCAAAGTAGAAGTAAAAATGAAAATAATGAATGAATGCAATGTTTAAAAGCTTTTCATTCATTTCATTTCGTTTCATTCTGACTTGAATGAAAAAACTGAAATTTATCGAGATTTTCCATTTCCTGGAAAGAGAGCAGCCACCTGAATCTGGAACTGGAACAAATTTTGTAATAATAATGGAAACCCATCTGCATCTGCTTGCTTGCATCTGCATCATGAAAAATAAGAATCACAAGACACTTTTTATGTCCGCCCTTCTCAATATCTTAGACTTTGTTCCGGGCATTTTACTTCTTGTTGATGTTGTTGATGTCGGTAGGAATAAATGCTGCCACTTCCTGTAAATGATTGACGCAAGAGTTAGAAAATATATGGAATTATTTTATACATATTTCGAATGAAATCCAATCTTCATTTTATTTAGCAATAATCAAAATGAATTTTAAATAAGGATGTAAAGTACTATGCACTTTCCCCCATTTTTATCATCCAAATAAAAATTTACCAATTTATAAGAAATTCCAATTACCTTCCATAAATAAAAATAAAAGCAGTGGTGTTCATTTCATTGGCCCGTGGCTGAGTTTCACTTTTAAAGAAAAGTTGAAAAATTCTTTCCATTCCAAAATATATTATATTGCCAACAATAAACCGCTTACAACAAGTAAAACTACAACTATGCCCGAGAGAGTGAAAAATTCTTCACGGATTATTATTTTTTCTTAGCACACCTTATTTATCTATTTATTTATTACCTTCTCAATTTCTTATTCAAGTCACAAACTCACGTTTTTCTTTTTGAGCTCCCCCGACTATGGCTGCCTTTGAGGAAATTTCTTCGAACAGACCAAAACCAGAGACTAGAGACCCATTTTTCGTCACCATTTCCTGCTTCTCCAAACTCTTCTAAACAGGACATTGGAAAATCCTTGAAAATTTCTCTGCACGTTCACCTGATCATCAGCATTTTTATTGTTTCAACTTAACAATTTTTTATTTCATGTGTTTCATTTTCGTTTTTCCAACTAAAGTGTTACTTTATTTACTGAAAGTGCTATTACATTACTTTTATAAGCTATATTTATAAGCTATGGGAATTTCCGAAAGAGATGCATTTTACTTTTCTTTTACCAGGTTGGATCGATTATGGAATCTGCACAAAGTTGTGCGTCTTACATCACGGAGCTTCATAAACGTCTTTACAAAGTTAAGTGAACGGAAAATAGAGCAAAGCACAAGTCGTACATAAGAATAACTTTTATTCTAGTCTGATACGTTTCATCAAAGCAATCCAGAAAATCACCTTCTCATTTCATAGGATAAAAATATCAGAAATGGCGAAGGCCTGCTGACATGTTCACACATGGCATGTTTTTGGCGATGCAATAATGATAATGATGTATCCCAAAAATAAACGGCTAGTTGGCTGGTAAAAACTTGACGTCAGGTTGGCTGCTGGTGCTGCAAATATTGTTTCATCTGAGTGTTTCACTTTTGCGGAAGTAGAAAAGCTTATAATAAACGTGGTGATCCGTATATTGTATTCACTTTTATTAGAAAAGTTCTTAAGACCGGTTTTATGGAAGATCAGAAACTTTTCCGCATGTCGAAACTCATAATCACGTGCATTATCTTTAGCTATCATTATCAATATCTTCAGTCTGTGAGATGCGATGCGATATGTCAAGGATTCGACTTTGGTTCCTTCTGGCAGTTATAGGTGGGAGTTATTTTACGAGATTCAGACTCTGAAGTGTACGAGTGATAAACTAAAACTAATTAAATTTCTTCCCACATAAGTAGGAAATCCATAAAGAAGATTCTAAAGGCTACATTATGTTGACTAATTGATTAAATAGGACGAATATTTAAATCTAGTCAATCGTAAATCTCGCCTTGTTTGTTTTTACTGTACTCCAAAAAATAATGTTTTAACCGTTTCTCTTTGTTTATTATTACAGTCTCGTCTTGTCTCGTCCTTCAATAGCGTCTAGTCTAGATAATGCCTCAGTAAGCAATCTTGAATCTTGGGTCACGTTCCAAGGAAGTGATAAATTACATTACACTTCACTGTAATCTGTAACAACACTTTCGCGAGTCTGCCGCTCCGTGACCCATCTGTTAAAATAAACCACAGAAGGATGTATTCCTTACTTGCTTTTCCGTTACTCCTCCTGGGAATCTGGGAGTATAAAATTCTGTTTCTTTCTGCCTGTCGTTAGTCGTTGTCCAATATCTTCTGATGAAATCATAAAGCAATCTGAAGCTGCATAGCAAAATTCGAGAGATGCCGAAGAGAAGGAAAATAAAATTGTTGCCCTGCTTTTGCCTGTTGTTAATCTAATACTACAATATTTCTTTCTCTGTTGCACTGAAAATAGCCGAAGTGTTGAAAGATTAATGGCTCCACACTCCAGGTGTAAAATTGATGTATCATGTCTTGACCCCGGGTTATTGCATGATATAGTGTACCAATGAAAAAATAATAATCATATAATTTTGTTAGTCACGTAGTCACTGTTCTGTTGCTGGTACAAGGAGAAGAGTAACGAACGGAAAGAAAAGAAACATGTAGTGCACTGTGTACAGACGCAGCAAGTACTCTGTCGTTTATCAATCGATTAGGAATTTTTCCATGAATAGATTTTAAAATTATAATACAGATTCTATGAACTGCCTTAGGTAATACATAAAAACGAGGATAACTTTTTTCGTATTAGGTTTGTGAGAAAAATTAGATCAATTTTTATTCTCTTGAAACATTCATCTTTACGACATTTGGAGCACGCACTTTCTTTCTACATTGACATGCAAAACGAGCACTATTTAGTGGAAGTTTACTGGAGCAACTATTCCTGGAAAATGCCAAGCACGCGTTTGACATTAAAAAACATTTTCCAGTAAATGAAAGACTTACTTAGAAAAAATATTGCTAACAAGTGTACCTATGCACAAACATACACACACAATGTGGTACAACCTAGATTCTGGGAAATAGGTTCCATTCCAATAATTCCCTATGTATGTGTGGTCGGATGGATGTGGGAAAAGGTACACTCTTGAAATATAGGAATTTCGCAGAAGAGACAAAGAAACTGAAAAAAGCTCATCCTTTCCCCCAACGGAAGAAAATTGAAAGGTTCATGCAGTCTCATAGAATCTCATAGTTAGGTTGGACTAAAAAGGTTGAATGTGGAGATTTGGGCAAAACACTGAATTGATGCCTTACTCGCTCTCGCTTCCCAATTACGCAGTAATAATCGACTTTATTTGTCAAAGTGTTGGAGCGAACTATTAATATTATGCCATTCAATTCATTCACCCACTCCCTCATTTTATTCTTTTCAGAGCAAAACCAAGTAAAATCCGCTTAGGACACAGAATTCAGTTTTAACTCTGTAAGCATCATATCACATGAAAATTGCCCCTGTCAGTGTCACTCAATCAATAAATCCTGTTACTCGAGGAAATGAAGCAAAAAGAACTTATAGATGCAGTCATTTGCTTTTTTATTGATTGCACCCTGTCAAAATGATGCTAAAAATGCTTAAAAACACTGTATTGGCTTTACCGTTTCCGAGCATAAAAATTACTCTCACTTCATTGCTTTGAAAAATATCCCTCATTTTCCTAGTCAGTTTTCTTTGTTTTTAAATTATAATATGAATAAATTGAAATTGGCTGAGATGATAGTGGTTTAGCTATTATTATACACAACAAAAAAATGCTTTGCCTTTGTAAGTCCCATTTAATTGCGCGTGAAAAAAATTCCCACGGCTGAAGGTCAATTGATTCATGAAAAATGAATAATGACTCCGGCACATAATCATTAACTGTGCGCATTCACACTACTCATGGCAGATAACCGAATTAATACGAGCTATTATTATTTTATCACCTTTTCTATTTAAATCAGCGCCGACAGAAACTAGCTCGACACTCGTTAACTAACATTGTAAGCAAAAATCAACATTTTATTTCGCTAGCGTTTAAATTTAAAAAATCATGGAAAATTGTACACATGATTTGGATTATAACCATCTTGGATTTAGAGTATCCCATAACACTGCAGCTTCATTACCGAATTTCTCTCTGGCGGTGGCACTTTTGCTAGTGACCATTCTTTATCATTTTAAGGGTCTCGAGAGGAAACGTGTAAAAGTGTTTAAATGGCTGGACAACCGTTTTTTGGTTCAAAATGAGACCAGTGGTCAAATTAGTGGGTTGGAAGCGATCCCGGGACCAAAGCCTCTTCCGATCAAGTTTCTTGGAAATGTGTTTCAGTTTTATCCATTCCATGGTACGTTTAATATATAAAAGGACATTGCATTTCATATTTTTAAAAAATAGTTAAAAGCCAAGATAATTATCATTGTAGAAACGTTGAACATTATGACCAAGTGGTCTCTGGAATATGGACCACTTTTCAAATTCACAGGGGCGAATGAAGACTGCGTTGTTCTTAATTCTGCGTCAACAATCAAAGCTCTTTTCAAGTCTTTCTCAGATTCTCATTTAGTGAAGACGCCAGTTATCTACGATCTGATGAAACCACTGATCACTAATGGGGTGCTAGTATCCACAGGAAAATTGTGGCACCACGAGAGAAGGATTTTACTACGCTCCATGTCCTACGCTTCACTCCGAGCTTACGTGACCATGCTGAACAAACATTCTGAACGACTTGTCAAGGCCATGATTGAATTATTTTCGGATGGAGAGGTGCATCAGATCAATGAGCAACTTAATATGAGTTTTTTGGAGGTCATGTGTGAAATGATCATGGGATTTGATATACATCAAACTGCCGAAGGACGGGAATACCATCACAATTTTGAACAGTACTATTAAAAATACATACATAAAAGACAAAAAACTTTCATAAATAATTGTCACAATTAGTATTTTAAACAGGAGAATCTTTTGTTCAGCTGGAAAAGATGCATTGCATATCGAGCGATAAGGCCATGGCTGATTCCCACCTTCATGTGGAAACTGACTCCACTCTCACGCAGAAATAATCAGGCGATTGAAGACCTCATGAACTTTGCAAGAAGGGTACGTTAATTAACGCTGTAATATTGCGTAACATTAAGTGATGATTGATAAGAGAGATTGTGTAGAATGATGCTTAATTGTTTGTAATTTTATGAATAAAACTTGTTGTAGAGAATTGCAGAGCATAGACAAAAGCGAAGAGGAGAAAATAAAAATGGAAGTGTGAGAAAAGGAAAATACGAAAATCCCAGTGCCATTAATGACAATAATAATTGCGATTTTAGTGGTGGGGCGCCATTGTTCCGAAGTGTTCTGGACGAACTTTTAGATGGTGGCGTGTCCGAAGATCAAATTGTGGACGAAGTTAATACAATGTTGTTTGGGGTACGTACTTTCCATAATTGTCACCATTTTTCACTATAATCATCACTTTTTACTGATTGTATATAAGTTGAAAATAATTATAGGGGTAAGATGGAAACCTAACTTATGATTATTGAGTGCAAAAATACATTATCTTCTAAATTATAATTAATTGACCAGGGTCACGAGACTGGGGCATCGACAATACATTTTTTCTGCTTTATGATGGCTCTACATCCGGATATTCAGACTTTGTGCAGGAAAGAAGTGGATGAAGCGTTTGAAGATCCCATGCAGTTTAGTGATGGGAAATTAACTTATGACTGCGTCTCAGGCAATCTCAAGCTACTGGAGAGATGCATTTTGGAAACGTTACGGCTATACCCACCCGTCTTTGCCTTTCTGAGACAGTTGCAGTCTCCATTGAAATTTGATTTGGTAGAAGAAAAAACGACTGTGGAAATAGGGAAAGGCACGACGGTCATTGTTGTACCTTTTTCAATCCATCGAAAACCAGAATACTTCCCTAATCCCGAGCAGTTCAACCCAGATCGATATCTCTCGGAAGCGATTAGCCAACGCCCGGCCCATTCCTTCATTCCATTTTCAGGGGGAGTGCGTTGCTGTTTGGGAATCAAGTTTGCCATGATGGAAATGAAAATGGTTGCGGCTTATCTCCTGCACAATTTTATTATGACCACCACCGACAAGAAGGAAGATATTACATTGCTTCCTAACTTAACTCTGAGTCCGGAACGAGATTACAATTTTTGTTTTCAGAAGCGATGAATCATTTCATATTTGCAAGTAAAGCAATAAAAATTATATATTGATACATCATTGATAGATAAGTATTAATTTTGATATTTATGGGTTTATTAAAGTTTCATGTACCTAATTAATGACGAGTTATGAATTAATTTTATTACTGCCGGAATAAACATTTACCAGATTGCAATAAAAGATAGGAAATTTTAATTCCCACTTAAAGAAACTTGCTGCAGGGAGTTTCCATTTATTGATTAATCATATTCGTGGAAATGAAGTTGGCGCCCACTGACTAACTATCAAACTAACAATAAAAAGAAAATAATTATCATTATTGATTAAAATGCTGAAGAAAAGCTATTATTTATTTAAATTAATCTACTCTGTACCCAGAAGTGTGAGTATCGCCCGCTAGATTCCAGTAACATTAAATTACAGGCTATAATTTATAGCATAGCGTTGAAAACTGTACAAACTACTGTTCAATTTATTGTTACGTTTACTTACATACAATTGTTTAATATGCCGCAAGCACGTGTACAGTGCACGGTGTACTTACTTGTATAACTATAAGTCAGTGCATGTGAAAAATATCTGATGCTAGTGAGCCTAATGTTAACAATTAGGTAATGGACTTATCCTTTGTGTACAATAAAACCATTGTTGTTTATTCCGGCTTAATTAATACCCATCATCATCACTCAATTCGATTCACAGCTTAATAATATGATAGAGCTCATTCATTGACCAGTGACTGCTAACTGAACTGATTCTTGCTAACATATGAATGGGCGCGACTAGTTCGGTTTCCAACACTTTTAATTACCCGTTGCGTGAGATTATCAAATACAGATCATAATTCCGGGGAATTGGAAATCGTGTTGTCTTTCGAATAATATAATTAATTACAGGAACAGAAAAGATGATTTATTCAATTCACAAGAAGTGACTGGTGGCTATTTATAATGCATGAGTACTAAATGTGTGGTGAAGAGCACCTTTAGCAATTTATTGTTGCTTCCTATTTTTATTTATTGAAGTGTAAAAGTGATGAATGATGATGATTCATGACTTCAAGAAGCAATTTCCTTCATTTTGGCTATGAATCTTTATAATAATGATGAACATTGTTTGTTTCAGGAAGTTCATTGATCTTTGTTAGATATAATTTAGGTATGAAGTCACCAGGCTACACTTCAAGAAGCATGTAAAATCCCAGACTGTAGCATCCTGCATCCACCTACACTGAACCAGTCTGTTATATACAGTTTTATTGGGACTTAATTAGTTTTTGTATCTTATCTGATTCCGTCTGTGGGAGACGTATATTGTTTAAAAGCTATAAAGCACATAACGCTACTTTTGCAATAAAAGAAAATAAAGTCATGTAGAAAACATGGGGGAACAGATATGTAGGAGGGAGAATTGAGACTTTTTAGTTAATTGCTTCTCTTTTCATAATTATTACTTCATTACTGCAGGAAATTAAATTACTTTCCTTTTCAAAGTCAAAAATGAAATAAGTTGAAAATGCAAATAGCTAACTTAAGCACAATACAATGAATAATAATTATTTTGAAGTTAGGTAAGCTTAATGTACGAACAAGAATATACTTGTAAGAGGCAAGTGAGTTAATAGGGACCGAAGAGTGCTTCCGGTACATTTTTGAAACACAGAATTTGAATTCTCCTTTGGAAATAAAAAGGTTATGTAAAAATGGCTGCTGCTTCAGCCGACCTTGAGTGAGTAATTTACAAGCAAATATTATTTAATACTTAATTAATGAATGGCTCAATGTTTTATGAAAAAAGTTCAAAGAAAAAAAATCAATTTTTAACCTTTTCTGGGGAGTCATTTAATTAGCAACCCTTCATGCGTGGAGCGTGGGTTGTGCGTTTCGCGATCGCGAAGTACTTGATAATGACTGGAAAGTATGTCACTTGTCACATAATGTCAAATTAGTTTATATATCGTAAACTCTGACATATTCAGATATTTTGCTATTACATTAGCTGAGATTAGATGGGTCAAACAAAAGCGTTGCGTTTTAGTCAAGATCACATCTTTCCTCAAGGACAATGCTCACGTGTGAGCAGAATGTATGTACCTGTGACCGAAGGTGCAAACAAAACCTACGTATCTATTTATAATCCATATCTATTTTGGGATACTTTCATTTTAGTCCATTGCAGGAAATTGTGAGATGAGCTGACGATGAGTTGAGTTGACTGGTGAAGATGAAACAGGTACATATACATATCATGGAGAAGTAACCAGAAAAATCGAAATTAAGCTCCAGCTCTTAAAATCGATACATTACGTACAGAAAAACGGAAACTGCTTCACAGTTTTTTTCTCGTTGTTACAGGTGCTTCAAAAGATTGGCCGAAAGAAAAGGTTTACACAAACAATCCTTTTCTTTCAGAGTTCAGCTCAAAGTCAAGCATTAATTTCACTTTTAAGGGTCTTTTCATGGTCACATTCAACGGCAGCATAATATTGATTTGAGCAGGTGAATTATCAAATCATTGTCACGCCACAAGCAAGATGAATAGTTGCATGACTTTATGCTCCAATTTCACGGAAAAAATGTCTTCAGTGGAAATGAATATTTCAATGAATGATTGGGAAATTCCTCCTGAGATGAGGAAAAGGGAAAGTGAATGCTACAACCTTGAAAACCAAGGTTAACATTACAATCCTGAATTGATGAAGTCCGGTTGAAGTAAAACTGTTTCATTCTTATTTAGTAATCTGTGGAGACAAGGTGCCTTTTGCCCCAAAAGTTAAAATCTGAAGTTTTATGCATCTTTTTCTTGTGTCAGTGTTATGCGATTATCAACCCTAAGATGGCAAACTTTCTTGTGGTGGCACTATTGTCTTTCGCAATTGTTCTTCTTGTACTGAATTGGATGAAGTACGGGATTAAAAGAATTGGCAAAAATTATGGTGGCAGTGAAGAGTTTTTTAACGAGAAAGTCAAAGGAATGTACAAAAATAACTGGCTGGACGCCATCCCTGGTCCAAAACCATTCCCACTTCATTTTGTTGGAAACATTTACCAATTGCAGCCAATTAAAAGTAAGAACTTTCACAGTGCTCTTAAAAACTAATTTAAGCAGCATAATTGGAATAATTTCAATTGTCACAGAATCAATCAAGAAGTTCTTCGAATGGTGTGAGAAATATCCGACTTGCTTCAAATTCATTGGATTAAATCGGGCATTTATTATCCTAAACAGTGCTCCCTTAGCTCATGTAAGTTAATTCCCTCGGGAATATTTTTACAACTCTCACAATACATACCAATTCCTAATTGTAATTCTAACAATTAATATAACAGGCTCTTCTGAAATCTACAAATATGGGACATGTACACAAGTCTTTTATGTATAAAACCATGAAGCCTTACGTGGTCAATGGCCTTATTCCTGCAAATGGCGGATTCTGGCAACATCATCGAAAAATTCTGAACCGCTCCATGCATTATCAGTCTTTGCGAGGATATTCCACCATGATTAATTATCACAGCAGGAAGCTCGTTGGAAAACTCGAGAAATTGTTTCAAGATAATCAGCCTCATCCCATTAACGTTTTGCTCAATTGCTCCTTTGTTACAATAATTTGTGGTCAGTAAAATACAACTAAGAAATTCTAGTCGAAATTCATTATCATTAATGCAAATTCAACTTTTTTATCCAGAGATACTCACGGGGTCTGATGCAGTCATTGATGAAGCGGATATCATTGATTACCACCATAATTTCCAAGAGTATTAATTTAATATTTACCGTTAGTAGAACAACTAAATTGTATACCCAATTAATGGTTACTTTAAAATTAGGTGGAAAGCTACCGTGATAAAACGATTAATGAAACCCTGGCTGTTCATCGAATTCCTGTGGAAATTACACCCAATGTCCAGGGAGTATTTCTCGAAAGTGAATAAATTGGATGGGTTTAGCAGAAAGGTTCAATGTCAATTCTGAAACATTAATTGTTTCCGCTTTACGTGACAAGCTTTGCGATTATTTATAAATATTGAATATTGGTTTCATTGTATCATTAATGCACTCTCTAACAGGTTCTTAAGGTTCACAAAGACTACTACAACAATAATTTGGGGGATGAAAACAACAATGAAAATCCACCTTACACTTCGATGTTAAGTGATTTAAGAAGGGCAAATGTCTCGGAAGACCAAATGCTGCAAGAAATCAATAGCATGCTTCTAGCGGTAAGTAAATCATTTCATTATTTTCTTCAAAAGGCAATACCTAGATCTAAATTCACATGGTAGTAATTTCTACTTGAATGATAAATATTCAGGGTCACGAGACTGTCGCCACTGCAATGCATTTCTTTTGCTTCCGTTTGGCTTTGAAACCAGAAATACAGGTACTTACAATAATAGCAAATTCTACCACTAATTATTCAATTAAAAATAAGATTACATTTTGATAATTAAAAAGTGTATTTGCCTCTGTAGAAAGCATGCCGAGAAGAAATTGATGCAGTATTTCAAGATCCTTTATTATGTTGCCGGAATGACAATGGAGAATTGGAACTGACCTATGATGCCCTTGCAAACCTAAAGTATCTGGAGCGATGCATTTACGAAGTGCTCCGAATCTACTCGCCTGTCTTCATTTACCTGCGAACTCTCCAAGCTCCACTTCCTATACGTATGATGATGAAAGAATATTAATCAGACAAAAAATGCAGTGATTTTTGAGTCAACTCTAGTGAAATGTCGCATTCCATTATTTTGTAGAAATTAATGGTGCCACTATGGAACTGCCTATTGGTACAAACGCGGTTGTAGTTCCAGCGTCAATTCATGTAAGTATTACAAGAACAAAATTACGGTATAATAGCGCAACGTGTTATGGATTGACATATTGACAAGCTAACACAGCATCGGTTTTATGTATTTTTAAATGTGCTTACTGATTCCATGTAGATGAATCCAAAATATTACCCAGAACCATACAAATTTAATCCGGATAGATTTCTGCCTGAGGAAATCCTGAAACGACCAGTGGGAACTTTTATTCCTTTCTCGGAAGGACCCAGGAAATGCCTAGGTGAGGACGGCTAGTTGACATTAGAGGTAATCCAAATTCAAGGTGTAATTAAAGTGGTTAATTAATGCAACTAATTATGTAATCCAGGAACAAAGTTTGCCATAAATGAACTAAAGATCATGGGAGCATTCTTGCTACGTCATTTTGAAATCGAAACGAAGGATACCCTCAAGGATGTGCCAGTTATTCCTTACATCACACTGACAGCAAAACGCGATTTTATTTTCACCATGAAGAGGAGAAACGTGAGCAGTTAAACTTAGAATCTCAATTTTGAATCAAGCTCTTACAACCATTACAAACAAACAAATATGTATCAGTTATGTAAACGATTTTCCAGTTTTCTTTTCAATTCTGTTAAATCAAAATCAATTAAATTATTTAACTTATTGTTAATTTATGTTCATTAATAATGAATCATTATATCGTGTGCATTTCTAACAATTAAAAATAAATTCTTTAAAAATAAAAAGCAATTTGAATCGCACCGAAGCAGAAACAAACAAAGCCTTGGACAAAACTAAATCTTTGTTTCTTCATCTCTCAACCTACCCCAAATAAAAGTTCCAGGTAGCGGGAATTTAAAAAATAAATTTTCCTATAGCTAGAGGAGTCCAGCTGTACATACAACAACACTGCATTGATTGTTGATAAAAACTAAAAACACTCGGCACGGGCACGGCACATTGATTGGGCATTCCTCAAAGTTCGGAAATTAAAAGTTAAGTAACTAAATAAATAATTTTACTGTGCTAAATAAAACTTCAAAAATTAGCCAAGATGTTGACGAAGGATATGGAACTTCCAACTTACGAGGAGTTGGAAGTGCAGGAGATTGAAATTAGTACACCGTTCTTGAAGGCTGGAGCCTTCCATCTGGGAAAAAAGTGTGAGGCTGAAAATAATGTAAGTTTAATATATTTTAACCGCGTTGTGAATTTCGCTATTTATTTGTTAAAATGAAGTGAGTGAGAGTGAGAAAAAGTAATAAAATGCTTTTCAATGTTCAATGTTTAATCACTTTAATCATAATGATTTCACTAGGAATTTATGCTCTGTCGAATTGAAGAAGACGACCCACGAAAATGTATCAAGGAAGGAAAGCTCGTGACGGCTTGCTCCATGAAATTTTTTCAAATGGTAAAAATGAACTGTGCAAAGGAATTCTTCGACTTTGGGACGTGCTTGGATCAGACCTCGCAGGACATGACGTTTGAATCGTAAGAAACTGCATCAATCTAATCTAATTTCAATTTGCTATATTAACTTTTTGAGGGATGACGACATTATAAAATGGTTTCTTGTATGCAGGTGCCGGACAACGCAAGCTATCTTTGATACATGCATGAAGGAGAAGTTGGGCATAGAAAGGCCCCATTGGGGCTACTTCTGTGAGCCGAAGGTTCATCAAACTGACCGACCCAAGCCACAGCCGGAACTGCCACCGGTGTACTCTGATGCACTCGTAGAACCCCCAGCAGATGATCTTCCACGTCGACCTGCCATGCACCAAGGAAGACCAATCTTTTTCTAAGCTCTTACCTTACCATTTTTTCCGATTTGTGAAAGTCCTGGAGTAAATAGTCTTCAAGTTCAAACTTTTCATAGCTCACAGATCAGATCAAGGAAGTTTGTCATTTGTTGTGGGGCAATTGTGAGTTGGGGTAGTAGTGCAGTAAAAAATTATCAATCTATACTTATAAATCCCATGATGTTTTTGGTTTTTAGACGATGTGCTTGTCGTGAGTGTAAATAGATACACATATAAATAAAACACCACGATTAAATTGTGGATGAAACTTTGTAGTCAATCGTTAAACGGAATAAACGATTATGAATATAAATTCAATAAACGTACGGAAAATTGTGCAGCAGTTTTGCTCTTTTGTTGTTGTAAAAGTTAAATTAAGTGCAAATAAAGTAAATTAAGATGAAAATGTGCACGCAAAATATCTTCAACAATAATTATATTTTAATTGGGCATTTGTTGTCTGTCAGTTCATCTTCGATTCTCCCTCACACAGAAGAAGTTTTACCCTACCTAAATAATATGCTGAACGCTTCAGATGGCGATACTGACTTAAAAGACGGACATTGACATTCCGCAAGGCTCCTCGTAGTTTTAAAAACTATTTGAAAATAAGATAAATGTCCACTCGAAAATTTGTATTTTACATCTTGTTATATACCAAAAATTAATAATATAAATTATAAACGTAGGTACTCTTGTTCCCTTGTAGAGTTAAATGGGGATAATACTGCATTTCCAATTTCCATTCACACATTCAAACATGAAATTAATCAATTTGTTATCACTATTGATGATCAGTTGTTGTTGTTGTTGCTTGTCGATGGTCAGATTGTTGCTGCACGTAATATACCGTTAGATCACTGGACTGGGCGCCTGAAGTACCTAACCCATACAAATGGCCACTGTACTTTGCCTCATCGATGTTATCTTCGAAGAACATCTACATGGAATGGAAACAAGTAGTTAAGCAGATCTCAAATCTCAATTAGATTTCTTCTTTCGTTTATTAATAATAGCATACCTCTTTCATTCTGAAAAATGCCATTCCCGTCAGCAATGAATCGCTGCCTGCCTGATGTTGAAGTCCTATCCTTTCAATTTCAAGCCGATCTGCCACCTCCTGCAACCCTCCTTTCAGACTTTTGCAGCTTTTCATCAAATACTAACCAAAGTCAAAAATCATTATTTTAACCAATAAATAATAATAATTTCGGTAGAAAGATGTTGATGTACTGCGTCTCCGTTACCTTTACGTCGTAAATAAAGGGAAAATATATTTTTAGAAGATCAAAAAATCCTGACTCGTCCCTGGGTAAATTCTTGTTGATCAAAATCTTCAGTAAATAGCCAAAATCGTATCCACTAGGAAATATTGACAGAAATATAGTTTTATAATGTAAAAAAGTATAATGTGACGAACAATGACAAAATGAAACGTGTATGAAGCCAATATGATCTGGAAATTTGCCCTCACCTATGAAACGACAGCCATTTAACATTATCGTTTAGCAAGTATCCCGACGTTATGAAGTATTCCGAAAATAACCGCCAGTCAATGCCGTCCGTTTCATGCTTCTTAAATTGGATACCGGAATTTGTTAGGAGTTCTATGCTATCCTGAGCATACATTTCCTCGCTAAATAAAATTAAGAAATATAAGCATTCACCTTAATTATATAAACGCTAGTATCAGAATAAACTACTTAAATGCAATAAATCTTACGCAAGATTAAATTTAAAGTTGAACTGCCATGTGGAAATTCCAGGTGGTGTATTTCCCAGTTCATCCGTGAAAGTAAGCCCAATCTGGATAATGTTTAGCATATCGACATTTACTCGAAGAAGCTGATATACGTATTCAGAAGAATTTCGAAATTCGCCAATCGGTCTCACGACTACCCCTGGAAATTCAGTATCCTAAAGATAGGTCAAGGAAAAAGTCATATCTTGCTCCACAACGGTATTATTATAATTATTTTATTATTCAACTCATATAATTGGCAGAAAGACTAACCATTGCGACGTAATTGTATCGGTGTAACAAACTTCTAATTAGTCTGAACTCCTCGTAAAGATTTTCTGCCCATACATCCCTAATTCCATTTTCCTCATTGCTGATGGTATGGAAATTTTGTACAGGCATCTGATGATGTCCATTCATTTGTTCTGGGACAACTTCGATTCCTGAAATCACAAATTACGTCACATGTAAATATTCTGCATGTAGTAATGTAGTTACAAATCGTGAATGGATGGATGCTAATTTCTCTAATACAATGATGTATTCAAAGCGGTTAAATGAAAAAAGTCTAATAGTTGACGATGAATTTCAACTGGAATTGGTTGGGGTGACTGTGACGGTAGGAGTCTGTGTGTCGATCCTGCAACTTGAAATTGTAACGTAAGGTCATCAGGGATGGGTAATCATTGATTAGTTAATCTTAAGATCTTTGATTAAGACTACAGATTAATTTAAACTACTCAAACCTTCTTGAAATTATGGAGTATGGAGTTTAGTCTAAATAGAGCCAATCTAAAAAAAACCTGATCAAAGTGGAATTGTAACCAGCACCAGATAATGCTCCAACAATTTTTTAATTTGCGACACACATATCACGAAAACTTATAGCATCACAATTAAAAAAGGGGTGGGTATGTAACTATAGAATAGAATATTCACTGTCAAAAAATGTGCAATTGCAATATCTCCATTGTTGAACGCAAATCATGATAGAAGAATGTTTATTACCAATACCTAGTCAGTGTAAAATTGATGCTATCAATAATCAGGTCAAATTAAAAATAGTTAATATGGCTAAGTTTCGGATAGTGGAATGGTTCGGTCACAATACTAACACTTAAACTGTGGTCCACAATATTGTTAATATTTCTAAAATGTTAAAACATATTTCCTATTGGGGTAGGTAATTAAAAGGGACACACCATCCACTCTTCCAAATCCAGCAACAATCATAATTAATCTAAGCATTTGAAATGAAAAACTTAATCTGCAATCATTAATCTTCAATCGAAAAAACAGATTACCCATCTCTGATGGTACTGGCTGAGGAAGGGGATCTTTGACTCTTCACTCAAGTTTCGGAGCAAAGAGATGTCGTTTTCAAGAATTAATTTTAAACACGGAAACTAATCTTGTCTAAGCATTATATTATAAAAAGAAACACTGACTGATTTTGACTTATTTGAGTGTCTTTGTGTATGACTATTTCTGTTTGCACCGGAAATTCAGTTAACATGAAACTACTGTTGGGCACTGGACGCCTTTAGCGGACAATAATTTCTGATATTATTATGTAAATATATAACAATTAACTACAAACTTTTTTTAGCCTTTTGGAAATCCTGTGATTGTGAACGAACTGAACGTAATTTAAAATTATTTCGTCTGTTGTTTGTTTTCGTTGATTATGGGGGCGTTCCTTCTAACTGCTGATTCCAATTCCTTGTCCAACTCGCAAAAAACTCTGTCTCGGTCGTAAGAATAATGGCGATTGCTTGTTTACAGTTTACGCACAGCAGTAATAGTAATTGCTACATACTTTTAATTAAATGTTGTAATGTAATGTTGTCAGAGTCCAGTAGTCAGTAGAAGAATCATCCTATTTACGAGAGCGAGATAGACTTGTATCATATTTTTTTTGAATGAAATCATTTGGCGGGCTGCATTGGGGTATCAATACAAGGCTGTGTCAGTGTGTCCTCTGTCCTGTGCATGTGCATTCGCTTAGCTTAGCTTAGCATTGATTTGATGACATGGACATGTTCGTGGTTTGAAAAGATGAAACGAACGTGGCTATTTTTTGTTTTGAGTTCCAGTCAGTCGAGGAGTGTTTGTAAACAAAAAAGCACTTGCGACTATTTTTGGAGTAAACTTTAATTAATCAAGATTGTAATAATAATAGTCACAGTTAGTCGATATTTAAGAGAATCACGGATGATAGATAACTGATCATTTTGAAACTAGTTTCAAAGTCTGTAATTGTACTTACTCTAATTAATCTACTAAATTGTATTCTCCCTCGGTCATCGGTAAATGACCACCACCACGATTGTTGTTTTTGAAGTGTGCTCTAGTTGAGAAGTGAAGAGCTACACACAAACGATGCATGTGTTATGTTATAACATTGATTTCCTTCATTTTATTTCATTCATGCTGACGGAAACTTCCCTGATATCGATCGATACGTAAATTAAAAATTATCCAGGAAATTCTCCTTTCCCTAATCCCTACCACTCTCAACAGCGGAAAGTCTAAAGGGGAAGATAAAACAAATTAAAGATTAATTTGCTGCACGGTGATCTCTCTCTATATTTAGTGGATCGTTTCTAAATCGTTAATTAAAGCTATCATCGTTGTCGCAAAACTGACATCCATAACTTGTCGTCAGTTCACTAAGTAGCAAACGAACGAATATTAATTAGCTCTCCTTTCTTCCACATTAAAATATGGAGCAGCAGCTAAATGAGAAAATGTCAAGCATGTAAGAATGTGTTTCGTATAAAAATAGCTATTCAGCGATTGGAATGGAACTGACTTTTTATTTTGTCTTTAGAATGAGCAAACCGGGCGTGGTCGGTGCCATCGCAGTGGATAAAAAAGGCTTGACATTAGCAGGTGAGTCCTATTCAATTCTACTAACACATTTTACTAAAAATTATATTATTATAGCTAATTTTTGGGTGTTAGCTCAGAGTTAACACGAGTTCAAAACGTTACTCAAAAAGTTATGAGAACAAACACATAAACAGGCGTGTCGCTCAATTTCTGCTGATCGTTATGTTATGAGGGAAGAATCATGTCGAAAATGATTCGGTCATAGTATGTTAAATAGTGTTATTGTGAATATGTAGCTAACGGTGTGGCACGCCCAGAAATGTCAGGAATTATTAGTAGCATCGCGGACCAAGCCCGGAAACTTGAACCAACCAGTTCTGTAAATCCAGTCATTCGATTAGAATCTGATCAAGGGTTCGTCAACCACATTTTTCTTAGCGCTTTCACTTTACCAAACAATGAGCAATTTCAAATACTTCATTCGCCTTTTCTGTGCAGCTTTACTTTGTTTTTCACCTTATCCTGCCAAAATCTCATTTCCTGTACATTTGTTTTCTTTAAGGAAGCTTTTTTACTCTAAATTAATTCCACTCTGTTATACTTGTTTGTGATTTACAGATACTGTTTGATTCAAAAGAAGGGAGATTTTACTTTGGGAATTTTCAAGGGACATTCATAAGCAAGAGTCTGAGTCGTCATATACAAGAGAATCATTATTCAGAATTTCTGTTAATCTTAGTGGATAGAGCTAACTACGATAATAATCCTAAGCTACCTGCTACACTAAATGTTCAAAGATCAAGGAGAGATAAATAGCTTCAACTCACAACAGTTCTTTATTACAATTTGTAATACAGCTTCTTTTGTACGTATATATTGTATCAGTAAGTATGGACGTAAGAAAATTATATAACATGAAATAATTTCACATTTAAAAGCGAAATATACAATGCGATAGTTAAAAGCTGAAACTTATGCACTCGGAAAGAAATTAAAGGCTATGTTTTAATCACTCTCAATAATTTTTAACGGGGATTTTAGTACCTTTATTTTCATAAAAAAATGTTTAACACTTCCATTCCAGCTCGCTCCAGATCGCAAACCCCATTACTAGACGAGAGTTCATCCTCATCAGATGACGCCGAGATTGTGGGCTCTCCAAAAAAGTCAAAACAGAAGGGCCCTGATGCCATTTTATCTGGATCCGTTCGTTCCGCTTCGTTTAACATAGTTTTTCAAGTTTTCACTCGCGTTTTCACATTTCTTCTTAATGCATTTATTCTCCGCTACGTGTCACACGAGGTGCTCGGAATTTGCAATGTCAGACTAGCGCTTTACTACTCCTCCGTCATGTTTTTGAGTAGGGAGCCCTTTCGAAGAGCAGTTCTCAGAAAGAATGAAAAGGACTCGTGGCCGGAAACAATTAATCTAGTTTGGCTCGTGTAAGATCAGAAAAAAAATTATTTTATGCAGAGCTGATTTATCTCAGTAAATACATTCTGGAAGAATCCCGTTTTTCAGCATTCCAAATACCGTTTTGTGGTCATCTTTCTTGGGACTGATATGGTGCTACGTACTATCCCAACCTGGAGTGGATTCCAGCTCCATAGAGGCATCGCAATATCGTCTTACCGTGTGGGTGATGTGTCTTGCCTTAGTGTTTGATTCCTTTACTGAGGTACCTTACATTCTTGGACAGTATTTCATGTTTTACAGATTACGGGTAAGTTTAATGATCTAATCTAATGATTTGTCTAATTTAAAGATTAGATTTGGACTGGCATTTAATTTTTTATCTTGTGTTTCAGATTGTCGGCGACACACTCCTCATCGCTTTCCGCTCGTTATGTCTCTGCGTTGCTGTTGTCAAATTCCCACAGGTTGCCATTTTCTCCTACGGCTTTGGAACTCTCTTTGGTGTAGTGCTTGTCTGTGCTTTGTACTACGGCTATTTTTCCTACTACATCAAATATGTTTCCGACGCAAAAAGAGATTTGCCATTTCGCTCTATTTGGGCACTTTTCCCCCGAAGAGACATCTTGCAGGTGCCGAAAGACCTCGCTGTTCTCGTGTGGACATTTTATCAGCAGGGACTATTGAAACAGTTGTTGACGGAAGGAGAGCGCTACATGATGACCTTCCTGGACGTTCTGACCTTTGAGGAGCAAGGAGTTTACGATCTTGTCTCCAACCTGGGCTCACTTGCAGCCCGATTTGTCTTTCTTCCCGTAGAGGAAAGTGCCTATTCATACTTTGCTCAGATTTTAACGAAGCAGGCGAAGTCTGGATCAAAAATGAAAGAAATGATGCTGGAAATTGGTGGTGTTTTGGGACGCCTGGTTCGGATGATGTCTTTGGTTGGAATGGTGGTGCTCATTTATGGACTTCCGTACAGTAACACGGTTCTATTTTTGTATGGAGGGGAACGCCTCAGTGATGAAGGACCCGGAACTCGATTACTGCAAGCGAATTGCGTCAACATTCTCACTCTTGCTTTGAACGGTGTCACCGAAGCATTCACATTTGCTGCTATGGACAAAGAGCAAATGGATAAATTCAATAGAAGACTAGTCTGGTTCTCAGTGATTTATCTGGTCACTGCATGGATTCTTACCACTGTATTTGGAAGCATTGGATTTTTCGTAGCAAATGCGTTAAACATGACGTTAAGAATAATTCAGAGTTGCACATTGGTCAACTTAAAGTTTTCCAAGTTCAAAATTAACCCCTTCCAATTCTGGATGCCGAAGATGGAAGTACTCACTGCTTTTGGGATTTCTGCTGTTTTGTTGCTCGTGCTAGTGGCAAGTTTGAAAGAATTTTCATATACAGAATTTGATAAAAAGAGATTTTGTTTATTTGTGTATGTAATGAATGTAATGAATTTATGTTTTATTTCCAGATGCTAAACTTGGGTCGTATTCTCTTTGTTCTCTTCGGCTTAGTCATTTTCGCAGTCAACGCTGTTACAGCTTTGTATTTTGACAAGGATCTCACCACTTTCTTCATTAACATTTACAAGACTAAAAGTGCTTAATTTAAAATTATTATTTTCAGGGTTTAACCACAGTCCTCCCAGGAAATTGAATATTATTTATTGTTATTAATATATGATGTTAATATTAACATTAACAAGTTAATATATATTGAAATATTTTTATTTCTGATAATTTGAATAAACGGTTTTTTTGTCTAAAAAGGATTCTTCAGTTGAAGTCAATAGTTTCTTTTGACTTGGCTGACTCATTTTAGGCTAATGAAGTATTAACAGACTGTTAATAACAGTGTGAATATCAATTACGCCTAAGTCATGCACTTTTGCATGAAAGAATTTCAGCCACTTTATCAGAACTGAAGACTGGGCTTGATTGTGAATATTGTGATCAGTAAACTATGAATGGCTAATAATGTTTTACATAACGAGGTCATGCAGAATGACGTGTAGTCAAATCAAAATTTAAAACGAGTGTTATTAATACGTACACAAAAAATTTCTTTAAGAAAACCAATTCCTGCCCAAATTAAACCGAAAATTAACACAATAAAGCATGCCTTCACATTTTCCAATTGAAAAGGTTTTGGGCCGTCGTTTTCTTCCATTTGGAATTGTGTCAGTTTACCCCGTTTCCCTGCTTTCGCCTCGTCGTTAAGATTTTTCCTCACTTGCATTGCGTCGTATTCAAATGCCTTTTGACCTATCATCATCTCGCGCTCGTTTGAAATGAAATCATTGATCCCTTTCGTCTTCGGGTCATCCAAGTTCCACCAGAAAAGCCTGCATTGTCTTGAGCGACAACGAAAGGATCTTTCCCAGTCTTCTCCATGAAAACAGAGGCACGGTAAAAACCTATTGAGTCCCAGTGAAGGCAAGCGTAATCCGTCATAGCAGCTCGCTAAAAACACTGGACGGGATTCTTATCTTATCATCTTGCATTTTGGAATATAGTTCAGGGAGAATGGGGTTTGGCGATTGTTTAAAAATCGCTCCAGCCAAACTATTCTTGAATGAGGTGGGAGCACCCCATGCGAATTGCCTGGAGGTGACGAGTTCCTTCATTGTACTGGGAATTTCCATCATTTGTGGAGAAACTATCAATGATTGAAGTCCGCCAGCATACGCATTTCCAATTACAATCCCGTAAAACAACCAGATGGCGAAGGTCATCTTCGAACTGAGGTATCTAAGCTTCATGACAATATCCTGTCCTACAAGATAACCAAAGAAATAGAGCAGTGCCTCTAAACGTGATGGCGGTTGTGGTATTGGTTCTTCAATTCGAAAATATTGTGCTTTTATTAAATGCTTTTCAATTCCATGCAACTCGTACGCAGCAATCAATGTACTCAATGTGACCAACCCCCAGCTATAAATGTCCAATGCTTTGAAAATGGTTGTCCAAGGGTAGTACTTCCTGGACTTATGGGTATAGAAGGTAATGTGTCCGAATCGATGTGGAGCCGTGAATTCAACTACTTTGAAACGGTCCTTATTATAACTTCCCAAGAGACTTAGGTCCGCACGACCGTAATAAACATCTCCAACGCAGCCCGTCCAAGTGCCATTTTTCAGACGCAATCCGGTGCCACCTTCTGGTACAATGTTTCCAAATCCTGAACAGGGTCGCAGGATATAGGAAAAGTTGAGTTTACGCTGGATCATCCCAAGCATTTCCCCGTAATAACCACGAACAATCCGATATTCATTTCTGGTGAAATTTGTAATCTTTTTTATTTCTAAAAGTGAGGTGTACTTGGTTGGTGCATAGGTTCGGAGGCGAAAACCTCTTAAATTTTTAGTGAAATCTGGAAATAGCATTCCATTCTCTTCCAATTTTATCAATCCTCCAAAATCACTAGAGAAATCGTCAGAAAATGGCATGTTGGTAAAAATGGTGGCAGATCCAGCTACAATGGCAATTTTGTACTTGACCTGACGGCGAATAATGGACGTCAAAATGGGCTCCAATTGTGAGCTAGTTTTTGTGACGAAAATCCCGTAATCCTCATCAAGTTTGAAGATCGGGTATTCCAATGGCGCCAGGCGTTGGAGGAAATGATTGGCAAATGAATTTTCTTCCTTTTCTACAAATGCAATGGAGAGCTTGCAGAAGGATGTGAAGATTCGTTGTGTGTCATTTAAACCCGAAATCCTAAAAGTAGCTTCCTGCATCTGCATCAGGTCCACCAGGTATACAGAACTTTTTGATGAAGGATGAGTAATTTTTTCCATTTCCAAGTAAAACTCTGACACTTCTCGTACAAGTTTACTAGAACCAGTTGGAAACGTTGATAGAATGATGGAGCAATGTGGAAATTGCTCAGAAGCAATTTTAGCAGCTAGTTCCACGTTATAATCATATTCGTTACAAAATATGGGACAAATTGGGAAAAACAAAATAAAGACAACGAAAACAGTCGTCATATTTTTATACTCAACGTTATTTACTTTTCGTGACCTGCGAAAATGATTCCTTTTCGTTTTGTCTAATATTTCACACTGATTCTGTTTTTGATTCGCAATTGATTGTAGAATTGATTGAGCGGAAGATAATCATAATTGCCTATTTTTATGAAAGAATTTCATTCAAATCTCCATAAATAATTTAAACGCTGAGTTCACAGTGCTTCCCAGAAATCCCTCAGAAACTCCCATTTTTGTTATTCATTTGATTCTAATCTATGGTGCTTGTTCATCGTATATTTAATGGTTCTGTAAGTAGCTATATAGTGCAAATGAACGTATTAATTCTAATGAGTCGAGTGTCGAATTCACCTATTATGAGTAAGCAATTAGAGCAATAAAGTAGTGAGAAATTGAATTTTTACCAGCTCAAAAAGTGTGTTTTGCCACTTTTTTCATGAAAAATGGATAAAAAAATGAATACAAATTGCTGTTTTTAGGAAACTTAACTAAGATGAGCCCCTTTTTGTTTGATGAAGCGTGCTATTAAGAACGTCCAAGAATTAACACAGCTGGCGCCATTGTAACTTAAAGGTCAGTCATTACTATTGTGGTGTCAATGCCATTCACACTAGACCGACCAGACTCATACTCATCAATCATATATTGGAGGTGTTGGCTAATGCAAGGTTTTTTTGGTGATGACATTGGAACCTGAAAAGGCTTAGGAGGATTTATGAATCATGTCAGTAAATAAAGAATCTGGCCAGTGTGTCCAATATCAAAAATTTATCGCACAGCTCGCACGTTTTAAATTCAATAGTTCAAGTCCAATTACAATACAAAACGTTCAATTTGCATACGTTTCATATTATGGCATTTTTTTAAAAATATTAAACAATCAATGTATATTTTATCTATGTCCCGGGACATCCCTTCTTGAGACTGTCCACGAGTTCCTCCTGTTCTTCGACATTATGATCTTGAAAGCATGTTCCGAACTCACCGGAGAGTTTTTTGAAACCACCCTTCCTCTCGTAGTAGCTCCAGTACTGATCAATCGTTTTATTCCAGCCTTTCTGCGGCTGATTTGTAGATGATGGCGGTGGAGGTGCCTTCATTGACTCCTCGCTGCTCAAAATTAAAGAATAAGAATTGCATTTAAAAACATTCATTATTAAGTCTATGTTCAATAGTAGTAGCGATAACTTTTACATCGTTAAGAAAGGCCGAGGCAAAGCATTCAAATAAGGTGATTGCATTCTTGCGGCAATTGTACAAGCGTCCAAATTTCTCATAGTCGTGTTCAAGTCATCCGTTTGAAGCACGTTGTTCCAGAATTTGTCGTTCTTTACACCAGGATCTAGTCTCCTATAATTTAACCAATTTCAAATTTTAATTTGTGAATCAAAATGGAAGTCTTCATTAGCGTGTGTCCAGTTTGCTTACCAGCAAACCTGGACTTTCTTTGGGAAAAGCTCTTCCATAGACAAAGCGAAGATGTGTCCGTATATCATATTTTTCGCAAAATTCTCAAAGCAGAAACTATGAATAAAGTCGATAATGCTCCAGCTCGCATCCAAAATTGGATGGTAGTAACCCCATCGGAAGGATCGTCCTGTAAGTCTGTAGGGCCAGTACTCCTGCGAGTAGATATTGTAAATTCCATCCACCTGCTCCCCACCAATACATTTACTTCCGTTAAGGGTAAACTCCTGAAATCTCTTCATTCCGCAGGTATCGAGTAATTTGATTGTTCCAGTGTAAACGTCCACCCCCACATCCAAAATGTTATATTCGTTCATTTTCGCAATGTGCATCATGCCTTTCAGAACTTGCTCAAAGAAGTCCTCCCGGATGAAAGGGGCGCAAGCAGAAGCCATAATTCTCATGGACCTTGCCAACATCTTGATGATATTCATTTGAGTCGAGTCGTAAGGAATAGTGGAAAGCAGGCTGCTTTGAACAACGCCTTGCTCTGGAGAAGGTGGGTGTCCACCAGGTGGATTAAAGATTGCGTCCAGTTCATTCAACTGGTCAATCGGTGTTCCATCCATTGATCTGCCCGCCATTGAGTTTGTTACATTGTCTCCACCTTCAGCGGTTTCTGGTAGCAACGATGGTTCGTTGGGTGTGGTTTCGAATTCCGTATTTGGTACATACAGTGGTGATGGTGGAACTTTCTTTTTGGGGGTGATCCTTTTGTCTGGAACATCCTCATCGTCCAACAAAAGTCGCAAAAACATTTTTCGGTTCATCCTGTCGCAGAATGTTTTCTCGTCCTCCGATACCTTTGCGGGATCCCAGTCTTCTGGAATCGGCTCCTCATCTGGGACAATGCTAGTATCCATCCACTCATCAAGACATTCCGTTTGGCAAATGTCTTTCGGGTTGACTGAATTGATTGAATACACGATTAATTGTTAATTAGATAATTCTAAATGGTTTGGTTTCAAAGTGGAAATCTTACATTCTCCCAGTGAATCATTGGTGTTATCCATTTCTTCCCACATGAAATAATTAAACTGAAAACCCAGAGTTTATCAATTTGATTTTTAAATTAATCATTTAAACAGAGCAGAATTTAAAACGAACCGTGTCGATGTCTGCAAAATCATCTCCGCCATTTTCAATCATTCGAAGTGTACTTTCATCACAAATGTCTACGGGCGTACTCAAGCTGTTGAAAAATCAACTAAAATTAGTTTTTCTACAAATAGAGATATAAACTAAGAAAAATTAGTTTTTGTACTGACACAATCCCCTCGTGATCCCCAGTCTTTGCGTAGAATTTGCAGGCTAATTTGGTTCCTTCATTGAAAAAGAATCCTCCTGGGCAATCACTATCCCTCATCACGTGTGGTCCATTAAGGCAAAATCGAAGATCTCCATGTCCAAAGTGAATAAAATGGTTGGACACGATCAAGAGAAATTTCAGGAGGTGATAGGTCACCTCTTTTAAAAACATTTCAAATCGTCAATAAAACTGATCACGCATTGAATTAAATACAACCCTTTTACTCGGGTGGGATTAAAGAAAAACGTATCTTTCATTACTTTCAACATTGTGTAATTAATTTTTGCATTAAGTCGAGTGAAATTCTCCTTGTCTTGGTTTATTACTTTAGAGCGTCTCTGAAATAAAATACACTTTCAAGGACAATTTTCATTGTTCTTTTCATTGACGAAATTCATTTCGTAATCTCAAATTAAAAAAATCAATAAAATGCTATGGGGTATTGATTCTGAAGAATGAGAATATTTATCCACTCAATCAAAATATCTCAGAGTGCCCCAATATTCACAAACCTTAATAACGATAATGATAGGGTTTATTAAGAAAATCTTTTATTATGTTATAAGTAAATATAAACATTTTACATATTATGCTGGATATCTGACTAATATTACAAACAGTAGGTAATTAAAATGCTTCCCTAAAAATAATTTCTACTCTAAGATTAAAATGTTCAACAAAATTGCATCGCTGTTGTTAGTCAGTTCAATTCATCTTTTGTGACCATTTCAGTAACCTTCTTACAATACAATAATTATCTTTGTAGCTTCAAACTTGTTATTATCTTTTGAAGATGGTGGAAAAGTGAGTATCTGAGTCAACTTGAATCAAGTTGAGTCCCCGTCTTGCTATTAATTAATTCTATGAAAAGTTTACACAGTGAATCTGTTGATCATATCGAATGTCCATAAGGGCTGGTCGTAACCGGCAACATTGCCCGCATTTCTCATAATCAAGTAAACTAAATTCTTAACGGTCTTTGTGTAACCTGCCACGTCATTGTTTACTCTCCAAATGACTCTATCTGTGAGATGGAATTCCGGTCCCCCGCTCCATTTCATTGTTTTAATCATCGCAGTGACTGTCGTGTGTGGCACCAGAGAATCCAACTGTCCCGTGTATATTAACACCTTGTAATTGTTTTCAGTGTCGAGAAGTTCCTGCAAGTGACAAAGTGTTACAATTAATGTTATTGATGAGAGGATTGCTTCATTCTTGACACTGGAAAGTGTGGCATATTTGTATATAATTGCATATAATTCTAAGTTAATTCTAACCTCCAGGAGGAACTTGGCAGATTGGTACACATCCTCTTGCATGGCGTAGTAAACTGTGTCATTAAAATTAGAAAATTGCTGACTTCCGACGTGAAGAGCACGTCGAATGTGATCCTGCTCTAGATAATTAATGAAGTAGTGACGATCCTCGGGTCCAACGGCTTGATGATAGTTACGGATGTACCGGAAGCCAGTGACATTCTTGAAATAGGATGGGGCCACAAGTGGATATCCAACCATTAAAGATTCTCCGACCTTTGTCAGGAAGAATTTTTTTTACTTTAATCTCCATTATTTCACAAACACAATGGTAAATTCGGAAGGGGAAATTTCTGTATTACTTTGAATGCGTCTGCCCATCTTTGCTTTCGGATGAGGTCCAGAGTGACCTTCTCGAGTTCATGGAAGAAACTCTGTTCTTGCTCACCAATTAAACCAATGCTGTAGAAAAAGTTGCCGTAGTCCAACTGATTGTAGGGATCAATAAATGGAGCGCCAAGTGCCACGCCTCGGAGGTTAATGGGAATAAAGGGTGATTTGAGATTTTCCCTGTGGATTTTGTAAGCCACTGCTAACACGTACTTGGCTGCAAATCATTTAATTAATTAATTAAATTATATACCACACAAGTTATATAGAAAATTATCTTAGTAATTTTACGTACCTGCGTAAGATTCTCCTGCAATGTAAAACTCCCTCGATTGGAAATCCGGAAACAATTGAAAAAACTGAACCAGAGCGACATACAAATCTCTTGCGACATCCTCGATTGACCGCGCGTATCCAGCCTCATCTTCTGTGAAACTGAATCCTGTTTAAGATATAAACGCAATACACAGTTAATAAATGTTAATAAATTACAGAAAGTAGGAAATAAATGATTCTCCACTTTTATCTAATCTACACACTATATTCTAAAATGAGCGTCATAAAAATTTAACTCTTATCTTAATATTTTCAGTATATTTTGTAATTTCGACGGTTGTAGAGCTTCCTCTTAATGACATTTCCTAGTGCAAATTAATGAATTGGAGTGAGCAAACAGTGTTTTGTGGTTACATAAAGTTGGGAGTGGAACATTTCTCAGCAAGAAATTATCTCAATTTACCCCAGGTTTATTATGCAACTGGCAGAGATAGCAGAATCATAAATGAAATCATTAGTGAGAGTCAAGTTATCGATAAAAATAAAAACAAAAATATTTTTTAAGTACAAAGTACCTGAATCTTACACATCCCTGCAGTTTTAAAATTGATAATAAGCAAAAGCATACAATATTATTATGACTCAATTTGTGACATACAATTAAGATTTAATCCTGCTACACCTTTTTCTGAAATTTTTAGATTAATTCTTTTCCCCGTGTGCCAACAATAAAAATGGAATTTCAATTCTAAGGAATGAATGAACTATCGTTATTCAACCACATTGATAAATATGGAAATGATGATGGCACACTTGATTCTACTGCTGATAGAAAGATAACAATTTAATAGAAAAATTAATTTTAAAAAATAGCTAAACTTCCTTCCGCTGTAGTCTGTTTTGTTCCGCTTGTTCTCACGATAAGGAATTTTTCTACTCTGTATGGGAAAATCGTAGGTATTAATGTCCTCTAGAGTTAATATGATAATGATAAGCACTGACAATGCAGATTAATGTGCCTATCTAATTTAATTATAATACAGTCGGCCTGCGGTAAACATTAAATTCCTGTATGCATTCGTGATTCATCCGCAAATTTCACAAAGCATATAACTATCAGGTATAACATATCATGACAAACGAGTAGCAGAAAAGATCTTAAATTAACCACTTTGATTTGAATTAAATTAATAATAAAAATAGATAAAATATGCAACAAACAATGGCTGCTTCCTCTCAAATTATGATTGCAAACTTCATTGTATTGAAATTCGTCAACAAAAAATGGTGGGTTTTGGGATATACATATGTATATATCTTCCTTTTCCGGATTTTTTTAAAGCTTTCATATAAAAATAGACAAGAGAAATAAAACTTTTATATGTATTTACCTGCTCCAACCAAACTGTCCATGTAGAGCATGGAATGGGTCAGCGACCACGGACTGTCTCTGCGATGAAGCACGTTCTTGTCATCCACAAAAAATGGGCCATTTGCATTGAAAAGTCCGTACAAGGCAGTGACTCCAGGACCACCACCGAGCCAAAGAATGATCGGGGCAGTTTTAGGTTGATACTGTTAGGCATAAATTGACACATTGACATGACACATTTAATATAAAATAAATATACAACTGAATAAAAATGTGCAAGCAATTAATTGGGGGATTACACGAATATAGTCTAATTAATGTTCATACCTGAGCCGGGAAGAACCAAAAGAAAATGTTGGAATTAAACGTATCATTCACAATGAGAAAGCCACTATAACTCTCTGTGCTGGCCATATTCTTAACTCGGGACAATTCTCTTCCTTCTCGGGCACTGCCATTGTTCAAGAATGGTGTGAGAATCAATCTTTCTCCAGGGTTTCCCGAACTTTCTTCAACCTGCGGTTGCCTCGATCCCTGCTGGCTTCGCTGTGCATTTGCAACAGGAGTATGAAGTAAAAGGATTGAGTAACAAATCACGCTCACCGACAAAACCAAAGAAAAGTCTTTGCACCCAAAAATTTTGCTCAAATTTGACCATTGTCTTCTAGCTTCAAATCTATTTCTATCCATTTTTAATTTCAAAATATGAACTCTACCGATGATCAAGAATTTTAGTGTCACGCAGCAGGTCGAGAAGTAAAAAGTGAACTGTCGGAAAATTGTTCAGAAGTGCAAGCAGTCATTTTAGAAAAAAATGTAGCGCCACTACAACCGCCATAATAATCAAAGTCTTTGTTCGTAACAATGACCATTTCTAGTCATTCATTCAAGCCAACAATAACAAGTCCAAATGTAACCCAACCGATTTACGTACAGCCGTAATGCAATATGCAATAGTTAAGAATTTGATAATATAGAAACAAAGTATCGCATGGTAAGTTTACTCTGTGCAGTACCGTTATACGGTTAAGGCTTTTATTTTATTATTTTTACTTATCGTTTCATTTCATTTTATTTCATTGTTGTTTTTATCATCGGCAGGATTTTTGTTACGCAATATCGGCAGCTGCCATCATCGACGCTACATAAAAATTAGTCTGCCAGACACAGGATACTCTGATAAATAACACCTTAACTCTTCTCTCATTTTTTTAGTTTTATTATACCTTAGATTTTTTTCTAGTTGTAGCACTTTGTTTCCTTTGCTGCTGATTGCTAGTCAAATATAGTTTTATGCTTATCGTGATGATAATGATAATGTAGTGAGTTCTAGTGACGATGAGCGTGTTGTATATATGTGTATGTACAACCAACAATGGTACACGCACACGGTTAAGTGCAAGTGCAATGCAAGTCGATACTCATTTCAAGAAAAAGCTTCATTTAACTTTAATACGTAATTTAAAAAATGTTAAACGTTCGTCCGTGATGCTTCATATCTTGTTTTATAGAGTCAATGGTATATCAAGCTATGAACCATTAATTGATAGTGCAGTGACTGCGAGCTTCCCAGTCAAGTGGCAAAAAATGGAGTAGCGATGATTAAGCAGTTTTATTGATTTTTTAATTAGAAACTGATCATGAACCAAGATCAGAGAGGAGTGAGTTTGTTGAGTGTGTCATTTTTGGCAATAAACTGAGATTGAGATTTGAGTTGCACGTTTTGAACCCACCCACTACAAGATGATACGTAAGGTTTAATTAAATGCTGTTGTAATTTGCATTTTATGATGCTTGTTGCTGCTGATGTTTCATCTGATATTTTTATGAACTCAGTTGACTGAATTTCATGAGGATGTCAGTTGGTTAGATCATTGAGATATGATGAGCTTCAGATCAGATCAAAGCTGCGACCAAATGACACAGCAATAATTTAATGAAGTCAATAATTTATTGGAAATCAGTACGTTTTGAACATTGAGCATTCTTTGTAAACTTGGCAAAACTCGATCGAGAGGAGGGAGAGAGTCATAAAAATTTGAGTGAAGTTTGCTTCATTTATTTGTAGGATGTGTCGATGTGTGTTTGACCCTTGTCCTCAAAGTTCATCTTGCGACAATGCAATCAAAGAAGCCCAATTACAATTTTTTGAGGAATAAAAAATGCATTTTGAAATGAGTGGCAATTTAATAGGTATGAAACATGGAAAAAAAGTATTTGGATCAAGTAACATTTTGTACTTTTATTAGGTCAATTGCAATTTTCAGAATGGAGAGATGTGCCGCGTGCCTCACTCATTCGCTCAAAATCACGTATTGCTACAGTTTTTATCCTATAATAATTAAATAATCATAAATATTATCTTACAATACAAGTAGCTTACAATACTAGCTTACGAGTTTTTGAGTAGTCAATGAAATGAAAGAGTCGATTGAATTATTAAGTGTATTATTGAAAGAGTGGTGCAAACGCAAGAGTACAAAATACTTACACGACAGAACTTCTGTAAATTACAGACTGCCTGTAATGTAATCTGTCTGTATTACTGAACTGAACCGGTTCATTTCATTTTTAAATAACTGAGTTATTTAATTATTTGCTACTATTTTACTACTTAAGTTGACTTAACAAAAATTGTTTTGAAGTCCCTTGACTTCACTGTAGTTTACAGACAACAGCGATACGCTTCCTGTAAGTGTAAAGCACAAACACATATTACTCAAATCTAAATGTCACGCACCACGGTAGTGATGTTGGAAACTATTATTGAAGTAAAATCGATGATGATGATGGTGTGATGCATCATCAACATGAGAGTTGCGTAAATCTGCCGAAATCCATACAGAAGCGAAATGTTTGCATTAAAGAAAATACTTCTTTTTATTTTTGTGACATGAAATTCAGTTCCTGGCTAAGAGCAATTCTAATGAATATTGTGGTAGCAGAGAAAAGAAAAATGTGTGATTTTACGTCTTGCTCAACATAGAAGTTTATTTTGTTTTCACCATCAAGACAAAGGTTTGATTTAAAAAATAAATATCATTATTAATGGGTCATTTGTTCGAAGTAGGCTGCCGCACTGACACAAGTTCGACATGAGAATTGTGCTACAGTTTTGCAAATAATCAAATAAATAACTGACCTAAGGATAATGAGCGTTGTGGAGTGCTTCTGTAAAAAAAAAACCTTTCATTCATCAAGTACCACTCGGCTGCCAAAAAAATCGGCTAATGTTATTAACGTTGCACCTGTCAAATTATATATAAAAATATTGGTGCGTCAGTCAGCGCATACGTTATCGTTATCATTACCAACATCCATTTCACTAGAACATTGTAATCATCTAATGATATCTGCTTTCAAAATATTTCTAAAACAAAAAAAGTAATAATGTAAGGCTATTGACGACAGTCAGTTTTAATTTTTGACATGTTTGTTACATTGTACTTGATCTGATTGCATCACTGGGGAAAATAAGACAAAAAACACAAACAAGCTAACTACTGAAATAATTAAACGATAAATCGAGGTATCAATAAATTAATGGCGAAGCCGAACACATGAAGAGCCCATTACAGTAAACTGCGTTGTTATTTGTTACGTTGTAAATATGTACATATATAAAATTACTAAGCCAGTTTACATTTTCACCGCTACTGCGTAACATTTGGTAGGGATTTGCTCTAAAATTATTCATTTGTTTTTACGTCTGTCAAAAGAGAGCAGCTTTACCAATACTATTAGCAATTACATTACAAAAAAGAAAATAATACAGATACAAAAATCATGTTCCAGCCGGTCCCATTTTTGCAGTCTCCGTCGTAAGAAGATGTTTGTCGCATTTGCAAGTCTCGTTTTTAGCACAATACGTACTTAGCACATGGAAAATTGCGCAATACTTTTCAACTTGTTTCATTGGTTTAAACAGGAGGCGGTCATGTCGTCTTAATCTTAAAAATAATAAATACCTAGATACGTTGTACATATTAGCAGCAGCGTAAGCTTAAAACTGTGTAAACATCAACGGAAAACAAACTCCACATTCAAAGAATTTTCCATTTCTTCAACTCATTTCGCCCTTTAAGAAGCAATAAAGCAAGAAGTAGAAAAAAAATGCAAAAAGTAGCAAAAGTTTTTTCCTCTGTATATTAGCGTATATATGCACTAACATGCAAAAATCTGCGATGGTCTGAAAAGACAAAAATATCTTTTGCCAAGTGTCTGAAGCATTAAAAATCAGATGAAAGGAATAATTTGCATTTCAGTGTAATTTACAAAGCTGTAATCTCCGAGAAACGATCCTTAATGTACTTACTTAAGTACAAGGCCCAAGGCCAAGACGTCATCATGTTATGTTCTGCACATCATCATTACATCATGTAAATGAGGGTTCAATACATACATCTAATAATTATTTTTAACAAAATTGCAGCGCCATTTGCATACGTACCACTTGCAAGGGATTTGTATTTTTTCTTGCGCAGTTTTTTTAGTTTGCGGGCCCGGTCGGGAGGAGGATAAAGATTAAAAGATTAAGGGCATAACTATAGAAAGCAGTAAATATATGTAATACAGGTCTACTATAAAATAATACTTCGTCTCTAATTACTACGTGCGCACATGAAAAAGTGGAAGAGAAGGTCGCTGTTTTAATGTGACAGATAAACAATAATCCGAGTTGAACTTTCGTATCACGAATCCTCGTGTATAAATAGAGCGTCAGAGATAAAAGTGCATCTTTACCATTCGAAGAACCACGGAGTGCACAATCTTTAATGATAAGTATTACATACTACAAACAAGTGTCAGTTAGTTATACTTAACTTGTGGTTAAAACGAGTATTTCCTTTATTGTATCCTAAATGCACGTATGCATATCTTTTTTTCTTGAAAACGATTTATTTACCAGAAAGGTTATTTCAATAAAAAATAGTCTTTGGTATTTAAACACCCTGACTGAATGACGTTATTCACCTGTGCTATGCAATCTCAAAAATTTTCCATTCATTAAAAGGCGCGATCGATCCAGATGCTGGAAAGTTATCGAGAAGATTCTTTGACTTTGTTCATTGTCTGGTGGTAAAAATACATAAATATCACTTTAAGTGGGAGTGGGAACACCTTTCATTATCGTCGGCTTCTTTCATTCTCTGTGAAAATTTACGCTCTAAATTGACTTGTCGACTGGATAAAAAATTAATTACACGGGTCCATGCAGACTTGATCTTTCGTGAATTGATTTGCATTTATAAGTGACTCAATTGAGAGGTTTGAGATTCGTGAATAAAAAGACAAGATCCAACTCGATTTGCTGTCAATAAAAGCAAATCTCTGGAAAGTGGAAAGTGCAAGGATGGATGAAGGAGTTGCATCCCAATCCCATCACATTTTTGTACACAATTTGGACGACAGTAATTAAGGATTTAGAGAGTGGTCTGAAAAGCTTTTAATTTTAAATGGAATTTTCAGTGTGTGTGTGTGCATGTACAGAATTTAAAGTTAACATTTTAAGACAAAACGTTGATTAAAAATTAATATTTAATTTAGTAAGTAGTATTACACAGTTACAGTTACAGTGCACCTTAAAACAAATCTGGGTTCCTCGCTACTTTTTTGGTGCTTTGTGTGAATTGAAAAGAAAAACTGGAACAATGCCAACATTAACCTCTCTGAGTCTTAACACCGTGGGCCGATTTGAAGAAAATGGAATTCGCGATGAGGAGCCCAGGAATGGGTAAAATATTCCACTCCAAATTTATAATTTCCTTACAAAAAATATAAATGATAAAACTATTAAAACTAATCGTGGTCTTGATTCAAGATTCTTAACACTTAAAGATTGCATGGAAGGTCAGAGTGCATCAGTAAGATTTACAAATTGCTTTATCACGTTCATATGACTGACACTGAAGCTGGATAAGTCATTGCTCTATCCCAATTTGCATTTGAATTTATAAAAAACCGGAGGTTCATCGATGTCATGTCAGGAGAATTGCATTAGTAAACAAAAATCTTCCTATCTTAATTACGTTTAATTACCTTTAATAGGCAGTTAGATTCATTCATTGAATAATTATTATTTTGATAAAAGATTTCATTGCTTTCTTGAAACGTAACAAGCCTCTTTTCATTTTTACTTTCTGCTCATTTTGAGTCTGACGTCTTTCTGAAGCTGACCAGGGCCTTCTAAGTCGGTTTGACGGATAATTTTGTCTTGTCTGAGTGAGTTTTTTTTGACATCTCATTTTTTCAATCAAAACTCAAGTTGAGTTACTCAACGAGATCTTACAAAAGAAAAATCTACTTGGACACAGGATACAGTGATAAATAAAATTGTAAATGTATGAATGACAAGATTTGAGCACAGTAAATACAGCAAAGTTCAGAGCAGATAACACACTCGACTCCGACTCTTCCTGTGGACAAATACCACCTCCATAAGTAGCGTAAAGCGCAATTGAAATCTGAAGTGAACGGAAGCATACAAATAAAACGCATAAAAAGCGAAACGCAAAAACGCATCATTTCTCCTATTAATAACCATTTTTATATCGTTATAACTCCTCTTATACTGTATACTGAAGTGGCGTGGCTCTTATCGGTCACAGTCTTCTTGAGTTGCGTTGTTGTTGCATGTGCTCTTATTCACTCCTCCACATTTGCACAGGAAACTCCCGGTAGAAAAGTAGCAAAGAACTAAAGAAAGACAGAAAGAGGCAAGTTCTCGGATTTTATAACTTGGAGTGGATACCGCGGTGGCGGAGTAACATTTTTATTTATTTACAGCTGCACGGCTCATCTTCATCATGTCTTACTGTGTGGAAGTCAGCTGCATTCATTTCCTCCCTCCCTCCTGAAAAATATTTCTCGCGTTCGTCACAATTTCACATTCACATGTAAAAAAGAAAGACGAGACGGAATTTTCCGTTAAATATTTACTATTTCCCTAAAAAAATTATTGTGATCCGTGATGTGAATTGGCGTCGTTTTCCTTTGTACGGAGTACGGGTGGTCATAATGACAGACAAGTGACAAACAAAATTGGGACGATCCTTTTGTTCAGTTGTTTACGTACGAAGATTAATTTGATTAGGCTTTAACTGAGCTTCGGGACACAATGTAGTAATCACAATCATCCATGTAATCAGTTAAGTGCGCACATGAAGATCTAACAAACTTTAAATGTTTTCACGAGTTTCTTTCTCCTGTTTCTCTCGTTCATCACCGTCTTTAGTTTTATTGCCTTTTGTTCGACAAATGTAAGTTGAAACGCAGTGATAATAAATCACAATCAATGGAAAAATACGCCGATTTACTAATTAAAGCAAACGTTCAAGTTCATGGTCGAGATTTAAGATGTTTCCAAATTATTGCAAAAACGAAAATAACTTGATCTTCATAATCTGCTATAATGTGACTTTTATAGTGTCTGTAATGTATCAATACGATTCTTGATTGGTTGTACCGTGCTAAATTAATTAATACATTAAACGTTTTAACCACACACAAAGCTGCAATGAAAAAATGTTACTAGCAATTTTTTGTTTTATAATGTCATGTGCTTTTTTGTTTTAACAGAATGTCAAGAGTTGCCTTCTTACCAATCCGGGTTGACGAGAAAAACATTGAAACTGGAGCGAAAGAGGTGCTGCGGGAGGTTCGCCCACAATGGTCTATGAAAGTTGGGGAATCTAAGATCAAATCTAAGGTAAAAATTTATTGAATCAATTACCCATTTGTGTAATTAGTAGATATTAGTTATTAGACAAGCTGCAAACGTGGGAAAGTTTATAGGTAGAACTGTATTAAATTAAAGTGTATGTATGTTTACACTGATAGGTGTTCACCGAAGGTCTCTCAAATAAACTCGTTGGTTTCTTTGTTGAAGACAATAAGGAAGACATTGTGATTGTGAAAGTTTTCGGGACCAATACTGACCACATGATTGATAGGCAAGCGGAAATTGAAACCATGAGGGTAATTCATGATACATTGTCAGATGAAAAATCGTAATTTCCGTAACCTACCTATAATAATTATGTAAGTCTTATATTTAAACTATTCTGGATTTTATCAGCTTCTCTATGAGAGGAATTGTGGTGCAGAATTGTACGCAACATTTGAGAATGGGATTTGCTATGAATACATGAACGGGGTTACACTGGAGGTGGAGCACTGTCAAGACCCAAAAATTTATTCGATGGTGGCAGCTGAAATGGCCCGAATGCACTCTGACATCGGCAAGAGACCGGTGACCAACCAAAATGGAAACTCCAGGAATCAGCCACATGCATTCGTGAATGGTGTAGAAAATGGCGTTAACAATCATAGCAAAAGTCATTATCAATCACGTGTTCGTCATCACAAATCACAAATCTGGAATAAGCTAAGACAATTTGATAAACTGGCAGAAGGGATTATTGCCACAGATCCAGCATTCCGGGCGAGGTAAATACAATTTTAATTTAAAAATAGAATTCAAAAGGACAAATAATGCTTTTAAATCCCACTTTGCGTCAGGCTTGACATTTAGAATGTCGTTTTAATTTTAGACTGGAAAGAATTGGTGTGACGTCGGGTTGGGGTGCAGATGCCATCACTCAACTGCAGTCAATCCTAGAATCTGAGGACATGCCAGTCACCTTTTGTCATAATGACCTCCTTCCTCGAAATATTGTTTTCGATGAGAATAGGAATAAAATTACTTTCATTGATGTGGAATACGCAATGTACAATTATCCTGCGTTTGATGTGGCCAACCATTTCCTGGAGTTTGCAGGTGTGGACCAGATAGACTACTCAAAATATCCGGATCAAAATTTCCGCTATTCCTGGCTCCAACAATACCTGAGCCATTTGAAAGCGGAGAACATTTCTGATGAGCCCATTACTGTGGAGAAATTCGATTTCTGGGTTCAAAAATGTGTTCCACTATCTCATCTTCTTTGGGGACTGTGGGGAATTTACCAAGCGAATAATTCGACCATTGAGTTCGATTATGTTGGGTAAGTACATTTCACAACAAACCTTTTTTTATCAACATGTTTCTCATTCGTGGAATTGGGTTGAATAAATAGGAATAAACCAATAATTTTTAATTGTCTTTTTACTATCATTCTAGGTATGTGGAATTACGTTTGTCAGAATTCCAGAAACACATGAAGAAACTGTGAAGTCTCTGACAAAGATTCTGAACTGAGAAGGGACAAATTAAAAATTCACCTAAATTAAGGGATGATTCCATTGACGTTCAGTGGCCAGCTTTGGGCCTTCTTTCTTTGACAATACGACAAATTACGTCACTACCGACATTAGGATGGACGCAGTGGACCTGAAACATTGCAACGAAGTCATAATACATTTTATCTCTCTATGTACATGATTTGTAATTTTGGTCCTTTTTTTATCTACGAGAATTCCCGTTTTCCGAATCCTTTTATTAATAACAGTTAATTACGGAATACGTTATCGTTGTAATAATTTTGATTTTTAGTGGGCATGTTCAACACATGGATGCATTAATTATTATTTACACAAAATGTGAAGTGAGTTTATATTCTGTATGCCGTGATTTATAAATTATTTTATTTTACGGAGTACCTTTTTGAATCACGATTTTGTGTTGTGTTCTGAAATCAGATAAAATAATTTAAGCCCTTATTAAGATAATTTTTGAATGGAATCAGTTTATAACGCTGGTAAAAGTTATTATACTGTGAAAATACCCCAAAAATTACGCTTCTCATCAGAAGCTCCAGTGACCAACAAGTACCTTTGTAATAAAATAATACAAACATTCATGTTCAGTATACCTTGGAAATCTAGTTAAAACTTTTCTTATACCTGGCGTGGTGCTGCGGACTAGCGTTTAAAAAATAGAAAAATACACAATCAAAACTTAGCAGAGAATTTAATCTCGTAAATCAGTTTTTATTAGAATTAGATACAACAGCTTTAAACAAAGCTCTAATTTTGTGATCTGACGTTGGGTTTGGGTAATCTTATGAATGGTTGTTTGGAAGTCATAAAACTGGTTTGCTTTAATTAAATTAACGTTAGAATCTCGTGTGAAGGACAGACTGTCCGGGACAATGAGGTGTTGTTGCTATTTTTCTCCAGTTTAATATCTATTAATGAATGAATTAACGATGGTTAAAAGTATTTATGTGATTGATTTGCATATAAAATGAGTATTGTGATGGAATAAAGAAGATTGTGACAATTAATTGGTATGAATGTTTTATTGATTCATCGGATCAAACATTTTGTCTTTATTTTCAAATTATATTCAACGTGGTTTTCAACAAACGAGATAAAAAAATTAGCAAATTTTAAATAAGCATTTGTGTGTAGCAAGTCCAGGGTTATTCACATTTACATATCATATTTAATATAACCTTCAATTCAACTTTAGTATGCAGGGTTATTTTGGCAGATAAGCTTAAACTCCTTGTCAGACAAAGGCCTCCAATTAACGCCTAAAATCTTTGAAATCTCTTGGCTCGTCCTCTCGTATGATTTACAGTTGATTTTGATCCACTCCCGAAAATTGTAATCAAGATGAAGGTCATCGTGAAACATGAAGTCCCGTTTTTTCAGTAAAGCATTTCTCCGAACAATGAAAAATTTCAAGTTTGGACACATGCTCGAGATGAGAAGCGCTGTGGACGTGCTGATGCGATCTCGAACATACTGGAAATAGTCAACAATTCACTTATTGAGTTCTAGTCTAGAAAATCAATAACAGCTTTGTTGAATTACCAATGTCGTAAGGTAGGGCAAGCGCCTACAGAATCTGAGCAAATAAGAATCAATTCGGTTGATAAATTTTCTTGAGCTTCGAAATTTGGGGATTCTGAAATAACCGAATTCGTTCAGAGCTGGGTAGTTATCAGCTATAATTAACAATGAGTTCGGACATGGCTAAAAAACAAAAAAAAAAGTATAATTTATATTCCCCTTTCATATCAATCTGGGTTATTTAAATAAATAAACATTATATAATGTTATTACTTTAGTCATGGGGCAATCGTAGATAACGGAGATGACAGGAGCCTTCTCTTGCCAAATGAACTCCTTGTGTGTGGTGAGACACCAAGTCCTTAAGTACACTTTGAACTGGACCATCTGCCAAACCTTTGCAGATACTTCCGGCATGATAACTCCGGTTTCTTCATAGTAACTGTTCTGTACAATGTGCAGCTCCTGGAGTTTCGGATTTGCAGCCAGCACTTGGATCAACTCGTCTCCGAGATTTTGAGGACTCAAGTACAATTTTCTTAAATTGATGAAAGCTGCGGGATGGAGAAGCTCCAATGGACATTTGCTAGGATTGATCAAAGTCAAATGCGTAAGTCTTTCACAGAGCATCATGCAGGCTTCATCCAGCAACTTGAGTGCATCTTTGGTATCCAGCAAAAGATCAGCGAGTTCCAATCTTCTCAGCGTACTCAAATTTTCAATCAGCCTCTGTAAGCTTCGAAGAATACTTCCACCGGTTCCAAAACAGTAGTGTTCGTCTTTGTTTGTTTTAATGTCACAATAGAAAGTGAATCGCAGAGTCTCTATATTGAAGTTGCAGCCGTTTGCACAACCTGGGTCACCTGAAAAGTACACAATTATCACAATTGCAATATTAATTTTTGCCATTATTATAGATTTCTGATTAAATTCCCGAGTTTATACTTAAATATCTTTCTGCGTATGATGAAAGGTGGTTCATGAAATGATAATGTGCAAAAAGTCCGGGAAAGGAAGTCGGGTGGAGAGCCACGCGTCGGATCCGGCTTCCAACAGTTAAAATCATTTGCTGAGTGCGATGATGCTCCAAAACATGCTGTGTGTGAAACCGAATGATTTTTTTACTGGAACATAATATAAGAGCTATTCTATCTACCAAAAATGTTTAAATACCCGCCAGGATTTGTCGCCGTAGTCATATTTACATCTTGTCAGCGTCGTATCCTTCATTTCGAAATTCCACCAAACTCTTGGCATTTGAAATGCACGGTACCAGTTCCGGCAGGTTATAGATGCATAGAACTTCTTTTCGATGCTCAGATATGAAAAGATCTTCTCGAGCACTATATCCGGCAATAAGGCCCAACCTTCGAGATTTTCTCCTCGGTCCACTTGCTCTTCCTCTAACTCATCATTTGCATGCAACTCTTCCCACTGCCGGATTTTTGAACTGATGAAGTCTGCAAATGACATGGCCTCTTTTCGCCGACGATCAGCTTCACCCTCAGCAGACTCATCCAAATCCGGCTCTGTCAAGGAAAAACCATTTGAGTTTTCCTTAATTAAATGTTTGTTAAACTTTTTATAGATGACAGTGAAAAAGTCCTTCGGCGTAAGTTTCCATTAAAAGAAGAAATGACTCAAGGCCAATTAAAGTTACCTACCTGGATCTTTAACTGACACGAGATTAGTGGCTAGTGCCACTTTCCTGGAGAATGACATTTAAATGTTTTGGGGAAAAGCACAGGGATATCAAAATGAATCCAAAGTTCAACTTGAGAACTGCCCACAGTGAACACTGTCTATTCCAATTCCAACTTCATCACTATTCCACCATTTCCTAGTTTCCGAATTTTTGACAATGAAAACTTACTTTTGTATCGTACATATGAGGATAACAATGAAAAACTTATTTTTATTTGATAGTAGTCCATACTAAACAGAACATAAACTAACAAACATACTTGTTATTACAACAACTAAAGAACTTTCACATAAAAAAGTTTCCATTACATTTACTAAACCTCAACTGCCAACGAACTTGCAAATGAGCTGCAAAATATGTACACACATCGAGAGAATAACAGACATTTGCACAAGTTGTTTGGCTTGTTCACAACTATGAGCACTCCATTCCTCCAAAGTTTTTTTTCTACTTAGCCACATAATAATATTTTCTACATCGACATAAAAAAAAGTTAAGTTGGGCTCAGTAAAATGAAGCTTTAAGTTCAGAGGCTTCCTTCCTTCTTTCCCTCGAATCATGAACAGATGCCAGAAATATATAGTTAACAGAACAAGTAGTTATTAAGCGTTTTTGCAGTGAATTCGCTTCCTCTCTAGTTTCATATACCCAGAATACACTCGTAATTTGCATATACAAAAAGTGGCTCTCAGCTATGTGGCTCCCGTGTCGGAATCAGAGTCTGTGATTTGATGTTTGTTTGTGTCTATGAAAAAGTATCACTGAATCATTGTTTGTAAATAGAGCATTGGTGGCTCAGCATGAATAATAATCAGTGTGTTATTTTTTGGAACACTGCTCCGATTGTGTGAGAGGGAAAAAGGTGAAACGCTGAGTAATTATAGATATAGGTGATACAACTCCTTTCCTTTCCTTCATATCCGTGTGGTGTGACTGCAAATTGCCGGGTCATTACCGTAAAGTTATATAACAAGCAAAAAAAAGCATACTGATATCTATCTAGACTTTGACTTTACTTGACTTTAGAAAGAGATGCACAAATTGTGTGCAAATTATAATTGTGTGTAAACAGAAACAGCAGCAAGTTGGTTCTCATTGGCTGTATGTTGTTACCTAAGGATATTTTATTTTTATACCCGCTTACACAATTCTATTTCCGGATCTCCGTCTCCTCCATTTCCTCCCAAGAGAGTCCCCGAAGCCACCTCTTCAACTCACAAATTTCAACTCTTCTTCTGCTTCTGAACGATTCGCTCAGTCGCTTTACCTCAATTTCTAAAATTTCTCCGTTCTCGAAAAAAATGCTTCTTCTTCAACTCATGACATTGAAAAGACATTTTTTCTTTGTTTCTAAAACACTTTGATTTCTAATTTTACCTTTACCTTTCTTAACTGAAAATTGTTGAAAGTCGAACGTCATATTTTCGCAGATATATTGTATTCGACTATGTTATGTACCTATATTATTTGAAAAAGTGAAACTGCCTGAGTCAACAAAAAGATTATCAGGACGACTATCATAATAAAAGAATTATTTTTAGCATTTCCTGGAAAAAATTCATCCAAAAGCAGACCGATGGTCAATTTCCAACGTACTCAACTTCCACTCAACCGTAACCGTAACCGGCTTTAGTACAGTTTCCCACTTCCCCTTTATCATTTTTATTATTCATCCGCGAAATCTAGGTAAAGTAAAGGTAAACCCAAATTTGTCGCTGAAAAGATTTACCCAAATTTCATAGGTGGATTTCCCAATTTATTCGTCGTCGTGTGTGGGTGTGCAAGCGTAAGCAAGTGTGCGTGTGTGCTCCACTCATGTATGAAGTCCAAATAGTAACATAACATAAGATGAAATGTATTAAAATTTAAAGCCCACTCTCGTGGCTCATTCCGCGATTCCCGGAAGGAAATGAGGTGAGTTGTAAGAGTGGAGGGAGGTAGAGTCTATTTAGCAAAAATAAAATTGGTAGGTAAATAATAATAACTCCGCGCATTTTGACTCTTTCTCTTCCACACGTTTCTCAGCGAACTGGTGGCGATGTGAAGGAAATGGCAAAGTTGCAACTTCTTCTCGATTTTGAGTTCAGGATATTGAACCATTTGTTTACGACGAGGGAGAGAGAAAAGAAAAAAAATCTTGCTCTTCATTGTGCTTTTCGAAACTACGCAGTTGATGAGAGTTCCATCCGCATCCGTACGATATCATGTTGAGCATGGTAATAACGATTAAAGACGATGATGATATTGTGGCTTTTTCGAGAGTTTTAAGATGAAGCTGAAAGTGTGCAGTGATTACTTCTATATTATGAGTTGATGAGGGAAGTCATCATGCTATTGTATGGTGAAAGGATTTTCGCAGATGGTTACTATTTTCATCTCTTGTTCAATTTTTTTCTCCTTGTTCGAAAAGTTCAACAAGGAATGATCTTGTTGTTGTGTAAATATATATAGAGTTTAATCTGTGTTTAATAACAAAGCACGAGATGCAAATACAGCGCATTAAAATCACTTGCATACTCGAAAGATCAAGCGAGGAACATCACGGGATTACATTAAAGTCAACTTAAGTGAATTTATGCAGATTACAGATCTCAAACAAAATAGACGTAGAAACGCTGTGAATTTTATGCTTTAAGTTTATATAGATCATTTCATCTTCACAGTCCCAACGTAGTGAAGATTTTAGTTTGCTATAAAGTTAAGTTATTTGCAAAGTTTTATATTATTTTGGGACAATAATATTGCACCAGATAAAAAATATAAAAGTACATCATGGCGTTAATAGAAAAGTCTCTTATGAGACTTTTGCTACTAATCCAAGAAATCTGCCTCATTTTTAATGGAAATTAGCATAATGAGAAAACGAAATAACATTTCAGTGCACAAAGGTGATTAATAATGCTCAACAAAGTGCGAATACTTGTGAAATTTTCATAATATGGAAATATGAATGTTAATGTCCATGTACTGCGACTGCATACACGTACTCTGATCCACAAGGCATATAGTCACCATTGTGAAATTTCTCTGCTGTAACTAGTCTCATCATTTCTTCTTCTTTTAACGGTCTTAATAGAATAGTATATGCGTATGAGTATATACGTATTAAATGTTGGAATCCATTGCAAATACTCGAGAAAGAGTTAAGTTCTCACTGACCACAACCATTCAGACACTTCAGATTACGATTCTCAGAGTCTCCATTAAAGAGGGCTAGGCGACAACATAACTGGCGACTACTAAAATAAATGTATTTATATTGTGTCAACGCTTTAAATGTATTATACTTTGCTACTTCATTTGTAGCTATATAGCTTATTTTTAATCCAAGCTTTTATTTAGTTTAAATCAGTTTAATAAATTTTTAGTTGAGATACGAGGGCCCATGCAGAAAAATGGTTGTCATATTTGACTTCTCCATGCAAAAATACCCCAGTGTGCAAATTTTCAGCGAGTTTGGGGCAATACGACGTGGTGGTGATACTTGTAAATGTGAGAGTAGATTCAGATTATGCGTTTCAACTCAATCAATAAATATTTCGAATCGAAATATTGTCCCAAAATTTTAATAGTGGACTGTGCAGAAAGTATAGAAAGGGGTGTTACGAGGGAGCTGCACCCGGATATTCAAGCACTAACAATGGTCTGGAGTCGACTACTTTATTCCCTGCGCCGGTTCAGCAGCTTTAAAAGAAATTAAAAAAAGATATATAACCGGAAACACCCGAGGCCAAAGACATTCCTATTGGCGAGAAAAGAAAAAGAGAAAGGCCCAGCCAAGCTAAGAAAGCTTTGATTGTTTAATAAATAATATTACTATGTGACTTGGTTGAGTGCAGACATGTCGAGAACCAGTGTCCCACTTGCAATGTATTTCTGGTTGGATAACCTTCGAGTTTATTCAATAAAATATATCAAACTGTGCAGTTTTCTAGTGCAATCATTCTGGTGCATTTGAAAAAGTTACTGGAGAAGTGTGCACTGAAAAATGTCTTTTTTAGTGATCATGCTATCGCGAAGTGAAGTACATATTGACAATTCTGTTCTTTATGTAAACTAAGTATTCCTGTGCTAAACCATGTCGTCGAGTAAAACTAGAAAAAGAAACGCTGAGAAGGAACAAGTGACTTTCATACTGAATGAATTTGTAACCTCTTTGATTAACTGTACGTTCTATGAAAAATGTGCTGAAGAAGAAATAGCGCAAGTCTTTGACGATATCATTAGTGATGCAGATTGTGCATACCTTAAATGTGCCAATGTGTGTATATTGCTTGAGCGATGCAGTAACCCATACAATAGGACAAGAAGAGAAACTGACTTACGAAGCCTTATTGAGGCACTATTACATGTAAATTGGAACACTGCAATTGTTCGTTTTGTAGCAGCGGACCTCAGCAAGGCCATCTACATAGATTCAAACTTCCAAGAAGTATGCAAAGTGGTGAAAATCTTCAATCTACCCTTGTTCAGAGATATGAAGAAAAGATTAGTGAGCTCTGCGATACAGTCAAAGAACTTAAAAATGCTGTAAATGAACTAAAGTGCAAGTCAAATGTGGATGGGAAGAGAGGTCCTCCAACCATACCAGCTACATCGTATAGTGGAGTTGTGAAAAACACTTAGCCAATGAAGACTCACAAGTCAAAGCTTATCATCCAAACTTTGATGCTAAGTCAGAATTAGCATATCGTGAAGTTCTCAGTAGCAATGAGAATAAAGTGTCCTGTGCAACGCAGGAAAAAGCGCAAACCTCCAAATACTGGCACTCGTGCTACGGATACTAATCATCGTGTCAAATCTTCGATGGTTAGACCAACACCCGTTTTTGTCTCGAGACTGGATCCATCAACGAAAGGAGATGATCTAAGGGCATACTTGAAGGTAGAACACGACTGGGACGTAATAGATGTAGAGCATCTTAAGGCAAAATTTAATACATTCAAAATAACTATCAACAGGCGTGATAACCCTGTAAGTGTATATCTCGACCCGGATAAGTGGCCGTCAGGACTCCTAATCAGGATGTACTGGATCAAGCGACCAGACCGGCAACAAACATAAATGTTTGAACACTACGGGCTATGTCAATCAGACATAAATATTCAATAATAAATTACTTAAATCTGTAATGTGAAATTTACATTTCATTTCTCTTTTTCCTTTTCTTTTTCCCTTTTGTCAGTAGCTTAGTCATATGGACACACTTTCATGTGCATGTATGTGATTGAATTGAGTCTGCAATAAAGAAGAATAATAATAATAATAATATTTTGTAACATAATTTTGAAGAGTTACTACTATTTTAGAGAATGATGGAAGTTTAAATGAAAATTATATGCATTTCTATTCAAATCTTATGTATGTTTCGAATTTTAGTTGCGAAAGTCTAATGATGCACTATTCTTATTACATCATGATGTGCTTTTCAATTTTTCATCTGGGCAGTTAAATGGATCCCTATTATTTTACCTAATCTTTATACTATAATTATTTCGGAGGTCTTCATCGTTTAAACTTCGACTTCTGAGGGATTAATTGCAGACATTCCCCCACACATCAACTTTGATATAACAATGTTATCATTTTCCTTATCAATTGTCATATTTTCTGGCTCATTCGAAGGAACATCCAGAATTACCGACGGTACAGAATTTGACACAGGATAAGGAAGGGTAATGGGAGAATGGCTCACCATAATATCTGAATACTGTGGTTCGCCAAGGTTAAAGCTACTTCGAATCTCATTGATGTTCTGGTTACTGACACTCGCCATGAGGAAGGCGTCGTCGTCAGATTCGTCATTATCATCCTCGTCGTGGTTCGTTTTCGAACCACTTCTAGGGGAATGAGAAGCTGAGCTAGCAATGCTTGTTTGATCAGTTGGCCGTCGTACAATTTCCTTCTTCTTTGATAAAACAACGGCCGAGGAAGTGGGACCAGACTTATTATTGTTACCGAAATATTTCACCGACATTTCATTATCCCCATTATGGCTATGGCGAACGTCCATTTTTGGGGTGTTTGTCCCAAAAGAGTCTTCAAGCTCAAGTGAGTAGTAATAAATGACCCAGAGGCCATAGAATTTAACAAAGGCTGCAAAAAGAAGTAAGGTCAAGGCCGTCCAGGTCACAGAGACAAGTTGGGTGAGTGTCAACAAGAGGAAAAGGAGAAGAAGAGCGACTTCGAATGCACACCACGCTTTACAGCCAAGTGCGTTTTTCTGTATTTAAAACAATTAAAACCAAAATTTGTTGCCGTTGATTATGTTTATAAAAATATAGCAATTAAAATTACTTTACGTGTTTATAGACGAATATGAGCACGACTCCAGAAATCAGTTCCAAGAGCAAACCTACAAATCATGAAAAATACAATAATTGGCAATAACTCATAATGAATAAATTAGCTTTTTGTTCATTATAAATAGTTTAGGTACAAATATTTTCTTACCAGTCATAAAAATCCAGTAAGCGTATGATTTCGTACGCTTATTAAACCCCTTAACGATGAAGAAAAAAATGGGATGAATCAACCATAGGACTATGTTGAAATAAGCGAAGGCTTTCGGTCGCCCTTTTGAATCCTTGAACGCTGACCGAATAAAAGAGTTACGTGACCTTCGGGCCTCGGATTTTTTATGGATGCACCAATCAATACACTCCAAAAGTCGGAATCGCAATTGCAACACGCTAGTCATTATACTGTAAAACTGGTCAATTTGAATTTTATTTTAGCAGAACCGTTTTCGCCAACCATATTTTGAGTTCACTATTGAATGAGTGAAAGTGAAATAAAGATGAAAGATGAATCGGAAAATGCCGAAAATCGCTGAAGATTTATTTCGTGGGAAAGTAAATTATCCCACGATTTCTGTTGCCATTTCTTTCATTTCTACGGAATTACCAAGAAAATGTCTTCTATTATTACACTTTGAATATAAAGACATCTTGGGTAATATCGTCCTTTTAAAGAATCCATGCAAATATACTACAGCTACATACATACATCTCAAGTGAATGAAACTGACCACAGGATACTGTGGTTTCCCAATCTAAAACATGGAAGTGCCATGATGGCACTGAACTTATTGTCATTTGAGTGTGTGATGTGCATGGTCAGTCCAGCTCATCGTCAGCTTAGTTTTCCAGTTGCATACAACTTCATCATTTTCCAAAATAACATTGATGGATCCATTGGATCCTGTGAAGGTGGCAGTGGCCTGTGATTGGTTTATAGGAATAGTAATGTATTTAAATGAAAAAATATAAATGTGTCCATGAATATGTCAAATAAAATGCGAATTGAAAACAAAATATGAAATTGATAGGCCTTTTGTCTACATGATACACGAGTCTTTTTATAACTCCAATGTCGAATTCTCGAACGAATGCAAAATGAGAGTCTAACATTGATGAATCATCAATGATGATATGATTGAAACGAGAAGCCATTTTATTCGTATTTGAATGGCATCGGGATCATTCCTGTGGAAATAGGGCATATTTTGTACAGTGATCAATTTGACGGGGATCACAGAGACAGACAGAAACCTTCCATGTTATTTTTATTTTACCTGTTTCTAACAGCATTTGTTTGTAACTTGTAACGTTATTAAAATAAATTGTTTCATGTAAATATAGCGTAAGGACTTTTGAAACTATAAAAGCAACAGCGGCTTATCTCTTTTCGAGTAGGTATTACCTTGTGGAGTGGGTAAATGTGTACGTACGTGTGGCTTGAGCAAATTACTCTTGTTTTAAAAATAGTAAACGAGAAAAATTACGAGAATAAAAATAAAAATTTAATTACATGGTCATACAAGTCTTACACTGAAGTTGCGTGTGCGTGGCATGCGTGGGTGCACACGAGTCAATTCCCCCACAATTACGAAAATCAATTAGCTCTCATCTTAACAAGGGAGGGCTGCAATTTTAATTTTATAGAGAGGTTAGCGTAATGCTTATCACTATCACTAAAATTTTGATAATTATAGGTTGTGCCGCGGTAAATATTGCGGTTTAAATAATTTTAATGGCAGCCCTCAGCAGGCCCTTAGTTAAGTTGGTTAAAGCCGTAAAGATAAGCAAGCCCATCAAAGGTTAGTTTTGTCCTTCCTCTGCTCCCACAAAACGACTGTTTAATGGGCTCGTTCAAAAGAAATCAGATAGAGTTCAGTTCATCATCTGGAATGACGTTTACTCATCCGATAACGAACAACGTGGTCGTTAGTTTTTATTATATTTCAAAAAATAACATTGTAAAGATAAAAAGGTTGTTTGTATCGGAAGGAAGGACTTTCAAATCGACATCCAATTTAAAATAAACTCATGCATGGTAAAACGTTTTTCCTAAACGAGCAATGTCCTTCCGTAATGCGCTACCTACAATGATCATGGACTTTATATAAAATGTTTCTTTTTGACGCTTTTCTTTCCGCTGAATTTTGTCCTGCTTTGTCATCAAAGACACAAATGAAATCAAAGGAATATCTGTTTCATCTATTTTAGGAATTTTTTGTTTCATGTTCAAAATTCACAAACGTCCCACATCAACAGTTCGCCGTTTTCTTTGAACGTTTTACGTTCACGTTGCACTTTAGTATTTCCATCCAATCTTGCAAGCAAACTGCAAACCAATGATAAGCTAAGCTTTATTCCGTTTGTTCTGTTATTTATGCACTCTTCTCGAAAATAAATGTATATTTTGTATTTTACTTTTGCTTTTTAATACCTTTGTATGGCGAATTCGCAGTGGGAATTAACTGACCCCATTTCCACGCTGCAGACTCAACTTCAACTCTGAGTCTGTCGATGCTACTGCAAAAGTCCCCAAAGAGCATCAAAAGACTCGCACCAGACTTCACTCAGACTACTCGGTTTTTCGTTTAAAGTAAGTTAAGAGGTTTTTGAAAAGCATCTACAAACGCGAAAATTAACACACAAAAATTGGTGGTGAGTCATCTAAAAACGATGAAATTGCATAAGTATTTTTCAATTAAAAAATCCCCGATTTCTCCTGTCCATCCACCACGAACTGGATTACTGGAACTTGAAAAAACTTCAAACATATTACGATTTAAGCTTCCATATTTCATAAGCATTTGCACTCCTTTCGTTCGTTTGCGTGATTATATTGATTATCAACTGAGGTAACGTAATATGAGGGAGCCAGGGAACAATGAACAAAATGACAAACTCAGCAAAAATGACATTATAACATAACATCATATTCTAATATACAACTGAAGGAAAATATTAAATCAGAGGCAGACGAAACAATGTTTTTTCTGGCTGGGAATATTGCAGCTTCTTCTCTCAATCGTCGTGGTGGCTGAAGTAATGAAAATAATTTCTGCATTTGTATTGTATATTACCTACAATGTACACTGCAATTATTTCTGTTACATCAGTAAGCTAGTAATAACCATGCAAGAAAATAAATAAATGCGACAAAATATAAGTAGGCAATGTAAAGCCATGTTTTCTTCGATTCAATCGAGTGTATTTATTTTGCTTGTTTGTAGGTAAATAAGTACATACTAGATACCACAGAACAAAAAGAAACATTTTATTGTGATGAAAAAATTGTATATTAATTATCGTATTGCAATTTTTCTGCTCTTTGGTAGAGTATAAAATATGGGGTATCCTTATCGTCCCGTAGATCACAATTTTGCCAATCTAACTTTGTTCATTGTCACATCATATTATTACTCCCTGTAACTTCACCTCACTTACTCGTCATGTAGCCTCAATTTAATCACTGTTTCACTTTAATCAAATCAAGGCAACAGCATAAGTCACATTCTGCGTTTCTGCAACATACTTGAATTATTCCTATACTCGAAACACTCCACTTTATAGTGACTACGACTCGTTATGATTAACAAGTCTCATTGAGGTTGCGTAATGCGTAAACGAGTAAACGCATAAAGTTAATAAATCTTGATTCTAACAAGACTAAGACTTTATAAATACCCAGAACGAATGAGGCTTTATTTACCAAGTTGGTAATACCAACTCTATTGCTACCTTTTATAATAACTTCAATTTTGTCTTTCGACCTAACGGGTAGAATGATTGACACACACACTGTCAGAGGCTGTACTACAATAAACTACTTATCAATCAATAAATAGTAATTATTTTCTAAAAATTGTCCGTAAGTTGTGCAAACAATGCTATTTTTACTTGTATGACATAAAGTATTAAAATGGTTGGTAGGTGTGGTAAGTTTTTATTTTTTAAATCTTCACCATTTTACAAGAAATGATGTGAGCATTTTTATTAACAAAAGAATTAATATGCAAATTATTTGCTATTAACTAGAACTATGTATATTATTCTTAATTATTAGTTAGTAATTAATTTATACATTGCAACGTTGCTCGTTTCTTTTCTTGCTCTTTCATTGTCTCCTTCGTTTTCACAAAATTAGAAGCCAAAAGTTCAAAGAGCTCAACAAATGTACGAAAAGAAATAAAATTAATTACAGGTTGTCCAAACCAAATAATTACAATTACAAATGCTGTATTGGAAAAAAATTTATACTTTGAACAATGGCGACGTAATAACATCTTAAAATCGGTGAATTTAATATAGGAGGTTAAAGTTGATGTACTTTTTTTATTTGTAGCAGAAGGAGCTGCGCTTTTGCTTAAAAGTATCTAAAGTTAATATGTAAATGAAAACGTTAAAAGAAAAAATACAAGACAACTGAAACCAATCTTCCTCGTATAAAAATAAGTTATTTTTCTTAGTGTCATATTTAATTATAATTATAATTAACCTTAGATCTCATTTTGCCCTCATTCCTCACTGGACTCCTCTGGACACAAAATAACTGTTTACTTTACGTACAAGAAATATCTATCGTTTGATAATGTTTAAAATGCCGCTCGATTCGTTGATGCTAATACTCATTCACAGCTTTTAATTTAATCAGTTCTTGTGCTTCAATCATAACCATGCTAATTAATTAACTATAATCTAATTACACAGCAGTAGTTGTGTCAATGTGGCTGCCTGCCTGCATTTAATCACAAAATCACAACTCATTGTGTCATAGTCGTAACTAATACCTAAAACTGAAAAATCTAATCAAAAGCAGGGAAGATAAAATTTTAAAGTGAAAGGCGTGGAAAATACTTTTTACAAAAGATGTGCAGATAGACGCTTCAACTTCAAGTTAATCTTAATTTAGAGAGATTGTCACATAATATCAAATAAGTACGTTTAGATAATCAAATCGGATCTTATCGTAAGTTTTTATACACAAAAATCGATGTCGTTACTTTTTAATGTGTAACTTAAAGTGGCACTCATTGCAAAAAAAATACTAAAATAAAAGGGGAGATAAATAAAGAGAGGCACTTGTGATACTACTTACTACGAAATAAAATAATTAATAATGAATATTAATTTAAAGTGCATAACCTATCACTAAAAAGAAATAAAATTACAAAATGACCTGTGTGAAAATAATTGGCATTGGTCAGTCCCTTCGTCTTTTCACCTGCTGCGTCTCACCACTCACCACCTTATCGTATTAAACTTTTATCAACCATTCCCATCCCGAAAGAATGGGCAGATGATAAAACTTTTTACCTAACGAACGTTTAAAAGTGCAATAATTTAATTTGCGCCAATTCTGATATAAAAATCTAAAATAGATAATCTAATAAATTTTTAAAATGTCTAAATTAAAAAGACTTTCCAGCAGTGAACCTATTGATCATGTCAAAGGTCCACTCTGGCTTATCATGTGGCGCCACATGACCCGCATTCCTGATAAACAAATAAATCAAATTCCTTGCCGTTTTCGAGTAGCCTGCGATTTCCCTGTTCACCTTCCAAATCTTCCTTTCCGAGCTCGCGTAGTCTTCCGTACCTTTCCACTTGAGAGACCGGATGAATCTTGCGATTCCAGTGTGTGGAACAGCCATATCGAGCTGACTCGAGTAAATGATCATCCTGTAGTCTGCGTCCAATAATTCCTCCACCCATGGTTTCACTGAAATGATAATAAGCACATTTTTACAGTTAATTTTAATCCATGTATAACTATAACTAAAATTTAATTTGTTTCACTGGAGTGATCTTCATCGCGATGCCGCTAACCAGTTTCTGTTTAGTTTCAATTATTGCATCATATTATTGTAAAGATGGACAGGAAATCAATATTTAAGTGCCAATTTCAATCTTGCGAAAATCATAAAAGTTTTAACCTAGCTAATTCTTGGGACAAGCATTATAAAACATATCATGTGACAGATACTAATTGTCCGTTGTATGATTTTTCAGTTAAAATCTTTCGCTTCGCATGTGCGAAATCACATTAAGCCGACTTCTGTGCAAAGGACCAATCGATTGGATAAACCTGCCATTAAACCATGCTGAAACCATAATGAAATGTACCTGATTGATGGAAATCTTGTCTCATGTAGCGAAGCACAGTCGAGTTGAAGTTTTGATATACTGTGTTCCCAACGTGGATGGCGTGACGCACATAATCCCGCTGGATGTACTGCTGGTAGAAACCGTAAGTTTTCGGACGCTGCTCCTCCAAAAAGTTTTTGTTAAAATCGAACCCAGTCACGTTCTTGAAGTAAGTTGGATATGGTGTAAAGTCTCCGTGCAGCAGCTCATCCATCAACTGCCGCATATAAAAGTTTAGAGAAGTAAAAAAGTAAATATAAATGAAGCAGGCACATATAAATTATATAATAACCACTGAATAAATTCCATGCTCAATAAGCTTCCACTCTTTGCATCCCAGTAACCTGCTTTGCTTTATCCTTTGTGCGACTTCCACTTGACCTCCCTCTCTTTTTTTCAGAGAAACAATAATATCTAATATCTACTCTGCTCTTATTATTTCTTTTATTTGAACCAACATATTATTAATTAGCATAATCATATCTCAACAATCATAGCTTTTATTTTCATTTCCACCTGATCATTTGAAGTCATGTAATTTAATGCAGGTAACAATTTAATCATCATCATCAGCAGCTACGATTTGATATTTACATTTAAGTACAAATATTACATCGCACGACAAACCCCTTTTATTTTTATTCTTTTATTGTGAATTACGTGAGTCCTAATCTCTGTGATAAATCTGCAGATTTTCAGATCAAGTTAGAGCAAAGTCTTTTTATAAAACATGCCATTTTTTGCCACAATTCATAACGCATTCTCAAACTCTCAGTCTGGATCTCAAAAATATAGGAGCGAGCCTGCACAGCCATTTTGCATCTGCCTGTTAATATTTATGTGTCGTTAATTTTTTCTTCGTAATATTCTTCGCGTTTACTCTTGTGCATGTTAGTTTACAAAAATTGACTCAATATATAAGTTAGAAATTATATCTTTGATATAAGCAATTAGCATTGCTCCTATTCTACATTGGAAAGTAACAGTGGCGAGTGTCGTTGAAGAAGCAGCATGGCAATTTTTTTTGCATGAGAATACGAAAAAATACGCATTTTTAAACGAAATCAAATAAAGGGGTTGGCTGGTGCTGGCAGAGTTGAGTCGTTAAGGATCGTTGGTGGGATGGGATGGGTCGTGGGAAAAGCTCACATGGAAAGTTCCCCTTCACACATCACAACTTTGTACCTACTCTGATATGAGACTTAAGCCCCTACGACTTCGACAGACTGAAAAAAATGCAACTCTGCACATAATGAGGCTGCAATGCTCATTTACTATAGCTTTCCGTTTCGTTACGTGTCACAAACAAATCACGCGTAAGCTCAATCTCCCTCCACTTACAACAAGCAAATTCACGAAACGAAATAGCTAAACCAAGCAGTTAGTGTAGTGCACAATTAAAAGTCTCGTCGTTTAGTCGTCATTATGGCAAACGTACAGTGCAGCCGCAGCACACTGATACACATTTCTGATAAAATATATTGAAGTAAAGACTTCATCAAATCATCACTCTACTCAACTGGTGCTTCACTCTGTACTTTTGCAAGTCAAAAGGAAGAAGACACTTTTCATGTTATTGGCAAAAAGAACTTAACGTAACTTTATTTTCCCTTTCTTTCATTCAATTCACCAAGGAATTATAATGCACTCTACACTCGTGTAATGTAGTGTAAGTCATTCATTAAAAAAGTATAGGATTTAAAAAGAGTTAGGTAATCCTCTTTTTCTTCAAACTACGGACTATGCCTGATGTATGCTTCTCAACGCAAATCTCTTTCTTTTAAATACTAAAAGAGTTGCTACTTACTCATTATACTTACTTATTTATTACTGCATTGCATTGCAAATTGCAAGATGAGTGTGTTAAATACATACATTACCATCGCTTTTGTAAGTCACAAACTTTTTATGAGCTAAAGCTACTACTGCACTAATCGCTTGATTATGTACTATTCACTACTTTATTATTATTTTTTCAACAAAGTGAATAAGGATAACCTTCCTTTTTAAGCAATCTACTTCTTTTCTTTTCAGTTTCTTCGTTTTATTATTTTATGCATGTTTTATTTAACAAAAAATTGCATGTCGAGTCGAGTGATGATGACGATAATAATACAGTGACGATCGGAAATGTTTTGCTAGATTTAGGCCAAAAAAAGTTCTCGTAAATATCTAAAGCTCAATTCCTTTTAAATACTATAATAACATGAATCATTAACCTAACATTTGCATGTTGCTGTCGCTTCGCCGTTAAGTTTTTCAATTTACTAAAATCATCGCGTTCACTAGAATTTTAGTAAACACTAACTGGTTTTAAAGGAATTTTATATGCCTTACTTCTTACTTTCATTTTCATTTTCGAAATAAACAAAACAAACAAAAGCTATCTACTTAATATTTCTTGTCTTGTTTTAGAATGACAATGATTAAGTACGGATATTAAGAAAAGGTCGCTTTATTTGATAAAACATGCGTATATTTAGGATCAAAATTTCATTATCTCCAACTCATCATTGAAGGATCTGCTGTGCCTTGTTTTGCTATTAATTCTATTACTATTAGACATTTTATTATGTGCACCGTGAACCTTCTCTTCATTTTTACGATGAACCATAAAAAGTATTTTTTGCAATATCTACCTTAACTTCTAAAATAAAAATGGCCGTTTTAAAGTTTTTTTGAATGCAAAGACCTTTCGAGTTACACGGCTCGGTTCTTATCTTTGTCTGAAGAGCTGAAGAGAACTAACAACGAAAACGAATTTATTAATTACTGATAAGAAGTGAGACAAAACAGTGGCATTTTTGTCTTGTCAAAAAAAGTACCTTGCGTCCATAAAACACAAATTGTGATTACGAATTTCATTGTCTCTCTTTCAAGAGACCATAGTAAAACCGAGTGTTTCCAACAAAAACCAACACTTAAAACAATGGAAAAAATTAGAAAAGTTTTTTACCCTTCTCTTCTTCAATTGTTCACTTTCTTTGAGAAAATTATCTCTCTCGAGATCCCCTTTAAACATAAGCCCACTTCTGAAAAAAGTACCCTAAACTTTTTCATGCTTCCTTCTTCGCGGGAGGTCTCCTTTGTCTCAAGAAATTGCTTTCTTTTTTCCCTTTAAATGTACTTAAACTTATAAAAATAGATTAAGAGAGAAAAAACATTTTTTCTTGCTTACACTGTCGACTTCAATCCATTTTCCTTTCGAGATGAGATCCTTCGCTTCGGCATACTTTTGATCAAAGTGTGCCTTGCCGTTCTCATCAATGAGCCCGATGTTGTACATGTACTCCCCGAAATCAATCATGGACACAGGATCAACGAAAGGAGCCCCCAGAATTATCCCTTTGAGATTCATACGAACGGCTGGAAGCTCTTGGTTCTCTTTGTGGATTTTATAGGCTGCACTCAAAGCGTATTTCCCTGAGCGAAACAAAAAACACATGCAGACAACACTCAATCACATTTTCATTCTTCTACACACGTACACCCCACGCCAAGCTCCTTTCACCTTTCACTCTCTTGATTTTTCATTCATTTTTGTCCCTTACCTCCATAGGATTGTCCAGCAATGTAAAAGTCTCTGGACTGCATTTTTGGGAAGAGAGTGAAAAATTGGGTGAGTGCGTTGTACAAGTCTCTGGAGACGTCCTTCTCGTTCCTTGCAAACCCGTTCTCATCTTCCGTAAAGCTAAAACCTGGAGGTACACAGCATGCAAATAAAAATTCTCTTTAATGAAATTTTCTGTCACATCATCATCGACTATTCAGGTTATACATATATAAAAAGCAGTTTATTTTTCACAAACGTACCGCAGCCAACTGGATTATCAATGTACAAGACGGAGTGGGTCAAGGACCAGGGATTGCTTCTGAATCGGAGATAACTCTTTGAGTCAACTAAGAACGGTCCATGCTCAGTGAACAAGCCGAATAATGATGGAGCTCCGGGACCACCCTGAAGCCAGAGCACTACTGGAGCGTACTCTGCGTTGTACTGAAATTAAATGAGTGCAAGGATTTGCTCTTAATTAAAACTAGTCTGTCTGATTCTTGTTGTAATGCTCAATTGTGACATATTTCCAATATTTCATCCTTAAAAAGAATTCTTACCGCGGCAGGGAAAAACCACCAGAAGAGATTGGAGTTGTAGGTAGGGTGGACATTGAAAAATCCAGAGTAGCTTTGCACTCTAGTAAAATTGCTCACCCTTGACAAATTTCTTGCGAGGTCAACTTCACCCCTGGTAATGTAAGGTGTCACAATCAGTCTATCACTGCTTTCCACATTACCAGAATAAATATTTGTGACGGAATTGCCACGTCCTCCAGTTACACCAGAGGGACCTCCACTATTGCTGCCCAGAATTCCCTGAGCGTTTGCCACTTTCTCGTTGCTTAATAAAAATAAGAACCACACTACCACCATCACTGCCCTCCAAGAGCTTGAACACAACTTTTCCTCCGAAAATGCCATTGTAAAAAAAATTCTGCTTTTTCCACACAAAAATAAATAAATATTGCACAACTTTTTTTCTACAAATTTTCACTTTTCTCCACAATAATTTTTGACACTTCAAGTTCAAGTGTCAAGTCCACTTTACTTAACTTGTCCGTTGGGAATGATGATGACGATGATGATGTTGATGAAGATGGCAATGAAGGAATCCGAATTTGTCGGCCCAATCCATAAGAAGAAGCTCATCCAAAAATGGATGAAGAAATGTTCGAAAATAGTTTCTGCAGCACTCGCACACAACTCCTGCTTCGTTCGCTGGCAATTGTCAACTGAAAGGGCGGTTGAAGGATGAAACTAGTTTTAATTGGCCTTACAATATTTTACGTTCTCTCTTTCAACTATTACATATTATATTCCCTCTTATTATATTATAATGTTGCATTTTTGTCTCAAGAAGGGTATAATAATGAAATAATGCCAATAAAGTAAAATTTAAATGTAAGTGATTGCTGGTGTCTGCTGCTATCTTTCTAGTATCTAGACAGTGATCACATCGCTTAATAAGAAAAGGCGACGAGGTGCAGGCAAAGGTGATGGCGGTGGCAAAGAAGCCATTTTCTATTTGAAATAAAGCAAGCCATTACTATTACACTGATAAGCGCGCCGATAAAGCTTCACTTGACAAAAGCATATTAACTCCACAACGATATTACTCACTTTTTTCTGTTAACTTTGTTGCTGCTGGCGTTGATTGCCTGCGTGTGTGAGAACAATCTACCCAACGAAAGTAAAAGGATGGGAAAAATTGAAAACAATTTACTTTTTTCTCGATTGTGCATTATTGTGCATGAGTGCGTAGAGAAGATGACACAAACAAAGCACAGAGTTTAAAAGGGTACCGTATTTGCTCATTGTTGCATATGGAAATGAATATGGGGGTGGATAGAGATGGATGTGGACATGGCTTGACACGACACGACACAAAGCAAGATATTTATGGATGCAAAGACACATACATATGTAATATGGGAGTGATTGCGATTACGTGAGTCTTCTTCACGATGATTACTGTGATTAATATTGGGATTAGCAATAGAGCGGAGAAGAAGAGTGTGACATCATCCCATTTTATGGTAAGTGATTATCTGACTCGTTATAAATATGTAGGTATTTTACTAGAAATAAACTACAACTGTGATTGTGACCTAGTCGGTGAATGATGGTGACCAACCAAACCTGTACAAATCCGCGAGCGACCACAAATATTATAATTATAGCGTGGAATATGTAGCATAACGAGTAACGCAATGCGTCGCTTTCTGTTTCTTTCTAACTCACTTATTTTATTTTCAGTTATTCCTGTAAAATTCCGTGTTATAATACCGCCCAAGTTAAGACTGTTGAGCGTGACACATTGTAGAACATATTTTTCATATGATTGCATTGTAGCGCCATGTTGATTGCCGTTACAAATGCGGTTTTCATGATACACCTTAGATATTACTGCACTATAACTTTAGTTATTTAATGTTGTTACAGAAAATATGCTCTACTCCTGGTTTCAATAATCCTCTGCATCCTTTCAATTGTTATTGTTGCATTAATGCCGTGAAGCTAGAATACTAGCTACTTGTTACGTCTGCAGGGCTGTAATAAAAGTGATGTATTTCCATTTTTACGTTTTCTTTCTTTTGTCTTCTTCTTCGGCAAAATGCAAATGTCCTCCTGAGAACCAAAGTGAAAAAGGGCATTCTCTGAGTAAAGCAATTTCAAGCTAAGGCTACTCATTCCACTGTCTGCTATTATCGGTTTCAGTTTTTACGTCTTTCTTTATTGATAACATATTTATGTAGATTTGTGTTATCCTTTCTTTAAAATATATAAAATAAAGTAGAAAAGAATAGAATAAAATGTTTTTTTTATCGAAGACGTAAGACATGATATTGTTCGCGGTAAAGACCATTTTTGTTTCAAGAACAGAACTTGAAACTTCATAATTTATGTACACTCTGCACTTTACTCACTTTTCTTATGTATTTTTGTGTACTGCGTAGCAAGTTCTTCTCTCTATTATTTTAGCATTAAGTGTTATTATAAAAAATTAAATGAAACATTTTTTATGTTATTGTTTCATTTCAACCTAACCATGCTTCATTGTTTTGCCTAAATACATCAAATAAAGAGAGCAAGAATAAGCAAAGCTTCTAATATAATGTGCATGTGGAAGATCCTTTTCGCGATATTTCCATGAGATAATCTTGAAAATTATTATGTAAAGAGCAAAGACAATGACAAAAATACAGAATAACGAGCGCTTCATTCATGTCAGTTATTAGTTATGTATTTTTTATTATTACGGTAACTTTAAATAGCCATAGGCTTTAGTGGTAATAAATATAAATAAATAATCGCTGCAAAATATGTAACGGCCATGCTGATTACTACAAGAAAATTGCAGAGTGGAGCTGAGTCATGTTGTTGGAGACATCGCGGAATTTTTTCTGATTAAAATCTTTTTCCAAAATGACCTGGTCATGAAAGGCTGAACTTAAGAAGACAATAATAAAAAATGGAGAAGGGGAGGGAAGCAATTGCAATTTAATAAGGCAGTCCTCATTTAAATATGTGCAAGTGAAAAATCACATTTTTGAATCCATTTCACAACAATCTTGAAAAGTGTCCTCCCGTCTCCACTTTGAAAAGTGAAGGTCAATCATTGAACAAGAATAAGTTGAAAGAATTTACTCCAAAAGTCTCATTTGCCTGCCCGCTATCAGATATCAAAATTACTTTTTATATCTTCTGTATCAGTACTCTTTACTATTTTAGAAGGTTATACACTATTTTTTACACTGAAGTGTTTTTATCTAACGAGATATTTTCCCGTTATTATCATTTTCTTAATAGGCACCATTCAATTCAAATTCCTTAACTTGACATTCAATTCAATTATAACTTCGTTTGTTTTGATATTTTTTTGAAAAGTAATTGTAACAATTATTTTTAAAAAGTATGTATAAAATGGTTTACGCAAACTTGACTAAACAAATTACAGTTAATTTTTAATGAAAAGTAAGTGGGAAGCATGTCCATCCATTTCTTACGTAGATAGGGAAATTTAATATTTAATTGGAACATCACTACATATAATGTTTTCATTGTTATTGGGCATTTTTATAATTTAAAACGAAAAGATGGCCTTTTCTGACCCTTGCGGTTAGTTTTTTCCCTCAAAGTTCCGCTTTTGAACATGCAGAGTTGAAGCAGTTCCAATCCAATTAACGAGTATACATTTTTATGTATGTACGTTTGTATGTTTTGAATACACACGTATTAAATGACTTTGGGAAGTGAGAAAGCTGAGCAATTAGAAGTGAATTAATTTACCACACCCAAGGCAAAGGGTAAAAAGTGGCCATATCTGAGGTCAATCACGGTCAAGCCAGAGTACATAATCATGTACTGAAGTTGCCATTTTCATGAGGATTTTGCGCCACTTCTATATCTTCGACTACTGACAAACGATATCAATATCAATTCTGAGGGACAAAAATTACACAAAAGTGGATGTATGTAATCGTGACCGTTGAAACAGAGTTAACGGTTATCACTTTTCTTGAAAATGTAATGCAATGGTTCTTGAAAATCACAACTAACCGCAACAAAATTCCCGACTTGTGCAATCCCTGCACCAATGCCTTTTATCAAACTTGTTGTGAACCTACTTATGTGCCAATTCCGTGTAGGGTACGAAAGGGGAAGGCTTTACTAAGGGTAGGGCTCTTCTTTTAGTCAAGTCCCTTCTTTAAACTTCTTCGATGGTGGTGAACACGAAGGTGTAAACTGTGAAACATTTTCGCATTTTTTTCTTTCTATATTTTGCCGAATCACCCTGTTGCGCTTCCAACATCATCGCACAAACAAAATTATAGTTCACGTTCATGAGAAAAAATACGACTGGTATTTTTATGCTGATATTATCATCCCCACAACTGTTTTAATACCATATGATTAATTTAACTTGACATACATTAAACCATTATTACACTACTGTATATGCTGTGTACTAATGTATACTGCATTGTCTGTATTGCAGCATCGCTTTAAATTGTATTTATTTATATTTATAAATGTTTTAAAGCAGAAGCTTGTAATTTTATGATTGTCATCATCTC